>ML769608.1:0-116575 GCA_009733575.1 Gymnopus androsaceus JB14
GCTACAGTATATAACTAGCTACATATACTTCCAATAGACCTCTGAGATAAGTACAGCTTAGCTGAAGCCTGAGAATAAGAATATAGATAAATGTGCATAGATGATAATCATACATAGGAAAATACGAGACCAACTAGGGCGCTTTGCCCGGCACATGCTGTCTGATGTCCATATCTCCAACAGTTCCTACTTCAAGTATGAGAGCCGAGAGAGTCCGCGAAAATACTTTAATTTGGCAAACGGTCGGGCACTACAAATACTCAAGTATAAGGACATTATTCATTATATTGTGTAACGGAATACAGGACAACTTCGCCTATTTTCTGAGTGCTCTTGTCGCCGGTGAATCGTGGCATGCTTTCTTTGAATTTTCTAAATTTTTTGACCAGATAGTCAGCTCGCAATCATTAGCATATTACTGTATAGGTACATGTAATTACTTAGGAATCTACATTCTAAAGAGTTCAGAAGATGCATCATTCTACCTTTTGTTTTCTGGAGTTTCGAGCATTCGTCGCCAGCGAATACCCAATAGTACCCAACATGACCAGCGCCTGCACCCTGTCCGCATTATCCTCATATCAACATTCTCAGGCTGCTTGCTCTTCCTGCCCCATCCGACCACGACACTCAAGATCAGACTGACAGCTTTCCTGACTACCAGAATCAGAGTCACTGTCAGTGAGCTGACTTGCGTGGTGAGTCGATGTACGCCAACAGCACACAGTAATTGTGTGATTGTGTTGAGGAAGAGAGGGAAGCAGGCGGCGGGTAGCTGTAACCGCAGAAAAAGATCGGCATCGATGAAAGGAAGAGGAGGATGAAGCGGTTGCAGAATTGGTGAATGAAAGGAAGGCCTTGGACTGTGCTATCGTCGCACTTGGTAAAGCCGACGGCGGAGGAACTGACAGTGAAGGACGGATGGTGGCGGAGATCGACGGAGGTACAGCAACAGTATAAGAAGCAACGGGACCGCTGCTTAACGCTTTGAACTGTGATACCAAGTCCTTCCGTACTGTCACGAACATTGGTAAAGCCAAAAAGTGAAGATAAAACATCGACTCCTGCCAGGTAGGAGGAGCAGATGCAGGAGCTCCGTCAGATGATTTGGGCTGCCGTGCGTAGGTCGAGTACGTATAATCTTGGACTAGACCCAAAAACCCTGAAAACACGAGTGCGAGGGTCAGGATGCATGAGATAAATTCGTGTATTAGCATCGATATTGGAGCCTGAAGAAGGCTCAGAAGCGGATCGAGTCGTAAGGATCACACCCAAAGTGACGATCAAGACGGATACCACTTGAGAGTTGGTATAACTGTGGACAATATATGAGCATGCTAGAAAGATCCAAGTAAAGGAGGGACATACGTCTTCCCAGCAAATAGCCATCCAAGTATCATACTTACGACAACTCCTTCGCTTCTAAAGATGATTTGGACTGCCATAGGGATAGAATACGCGAATGCAGTATTATTTAGGAGAGAAACGAGGTAGAAGAATACGACTTGGACGAGGTAAGGCGCTCCGGGAATCCTGCGAGGCTTTAACCTGGGACCATAGGAGGTCCAAGTAACATGTCTACGAAGACCTTGGATAGATAAGATTGTAAATTGGCAAAATGTAATCGGGAAACCGGCGCGAGGAAACTGAGAAGTCAATTGTTCAAGTGTAACTGCATTGCTATGATATGGATAATAATTTTGTAAAGTGTTCTGGGTAGTTCATACCTGCAGCAACCGCCAAAGACGAACGAGAAAGTGGTTAGCCACTCGATGTAGCAAGCAACCTTCAGGAAATTGTGATGCGCGCCTGTAACATTGGGCGTCTTTTTTCATTTCATACTATTACTTATCACCATCTGCTTAAGTAGTGACGGTCAGAGTTTTTCTTGCTGATGATGTAGGGTTTCATTCAACAGTAATTAACATGCATGCTAATGTCTGCAGGTAAAACCAGACCCAAATATACCAGCAGGCTACGCACTGACCTCCTCGCCATCATCAAGGTTTTCGAAGTTAATCGAAAAGAATGCGCGAGGATACTACTTGAATACCCAAAGTGGGTGGTGCCTGGGACTCTCAAGCCAAAACCGGGTGCGTCACCGCCAGATGAAGAGACGACGGTAATCCATGATTGGCAGCTGGAGAGTACGCTATTCGAGGTAAGATCAACCACCTATATCTACACTACTACAACTGATTTGCATTCCCAGACAATCCTCGGCGCCTCCTTCGTCCTACCCAACTCGTTCCAAAACCAAATCTACTACGACAGTCTCATCACCGAGGTGTGCAAGCTCTCACCATCGACCGTTGGACCTGCTGTAGGGAAATCCATACAAAAGCTCTATGCTAGTCTTACGGACGGGCTAGATGTTGAAATTGAAAGACGGTTCTCGGAATGGTTCGCGATTCATATGAGTAATTTTAACTTCCAGTGGGTTTGGAAGGAGTGGTATGTGTACTGCGCTTTAGATCGATGCTTCTACTTATCATTCATTATATTCTAGGATACCCGACCTCGAACTAGCGATCCAACATCCCAAACGCGCGTTCATGCGAAGAGCATTGGAGTATGAAATCTGATTGTCGTACTATGACCGGATTGCGAAGAGTCTTCCAGAGGTGATGCATCCACCTGAAGCGCATACGTTGCCTGTGGAAGCTCCTGGTCCAGATATCATGTTTGATCATCCAAGTGCGTTTTATTCTCTTTCGTCGCTCTCTTTTCTTTTACTGACGGGCGAGTGAAGAAAGTATGGATGTCGATGGGGATATGAAACCTGGTAAGCTCTCCATCATCTCTACTTTGGCGCTTCTCCCACTCATTCATATTTCGCAGAAGAACCAGTCCCAGAAAACCCAGCTCTCATCGTAGCCTTGAAGGCCTTTTCTAGCCTCACTAGGGAACAAAAAGCTGCTCTATCTCGAATCCTCGAGGGATTCGTATCCTGTCTTGCGCCGTCGAGTACAAGTACACATGAGATCTTCACGGAGAATTCTTGGCAGGGGGAGTGGAATGCTTGGGAGATGTGGGGGTGGTATAAGCATTTTTGTAGGGCGGTGAGTAGTTTCTTCAATGAAATGGTCAACTAGAACTGATTTGGTTTTGCTTGCAGTATTCTCCGTACTTGAGAAATTACGCAGCGACGTTAACGGCCGTGTCGTTTTTGAGGTTTGAGGGACAGACGGATCCGGTGTTGGATCTTTTGCAAAAGATTTGGAATGTTTCAATAGGGCAGGAGTAATAATTGTAACAGATTTTTTTTTTGATGCCAATATCATACATCTTTCGTAGCCGTCAGTGAACCGAAAAGAACCCTAGGAAAGCACGCGGGAGTGAGTCAGCCAAGAGTCAGCAATCGAGCTTCTCAACCCAGGTTCAACACGACAAGCTACCTTGTCCCGATGCCACCTTCCCAAGCGAGCGAGCGAATTCTTCAAAAACCTTACTCCTTCTCAATGCAAGAATGTGGCTGGAGAGAGCCAAGGCGCGCGCTAAGCACGAAAAGACCAGGCGGACCCGACAAGCACAAGGACCGTGTCGGTAAGAAAAGTTTTTTGAACAGACTCTGAATACACTAACGCTCGATAATAGGATGGAATAACCATTTCGAGCGTTCTATCGCTCTCTGTTATGACAACTACGATTTTATCTCCCCGATGGAAGAAGATTCCAGATCGCAAAGCTGGAAGGCGTACGATATCACTTTTTACAATCAAGAAAACGCCAGGCTAACGAAAGAGATAATAAATTCGGAAAGTCATACCATCTCCATCGCTCTTGAATGTATGGTATACGGCAACTTCAAGGAAGAATTCAAGAAGATGGACATCGAAAAGAAAAAGAACCTTATCCTTGAAGGTCTCTATCGCGGTTGTTGTCTCGCCCCTTGCGAAAATAGCCGTGATTTATGCCCTGAAATGACCGTCGAAGGGCTCATAGGTGATGGAGAGTATAATTTTCCAAACCTCGTAAGTCGAGATTACTATCGTTGAAGAGGAACACTGAGCTCCGTTTGTCCAGTTGAAGAAGCTTATCGACCACGATCCCACAAACCATGCTGGAAACCTGTATCTCTTTGAACATCCGTATATCGAGCATGAGCTTCGCCATACTGAAGCTGCCCCAGCGGAACTAAAAGCATTCCTTTATATGAAAATTTTACTAAGGACCTATGTCATTGTGGCCGTTCTCTTTGAGACGTTGCAAGCCCATGTATGTCCTCTCTTGATTTCTTAGTAGTCTGGTCGTTGTTGACTTCGGTTAGCTGGGCAATGCTCCGACGCCAATCACTCCACTCCGGCCCATGGGTAACACCAAGGAGCAGAAGAAGACAACGCAGAAGCTGAAAGAGCAACAGAAAAAGTCGAACTTCCACACCGATCGTTCCCAAACCAAGGAAGAATTTGCGCAGATGGTTGCGAGCTGTTATACTTGTTATCGCATCCAAGAGCGCAAAACCCTCAAGCGGTGTAGTAAGTGCAACTTGGTGTGGTATTGTTCTTCGTAAGTCAGCTTGATGTCCACGCACGAAATGGTTCCTAACCTCTTGGTGTCCAGTGCGTGTCAAGCCACCGACTGGCCTCAGCATAAAAAGACCTGCGGGAAGAAATCCTTCGATCCGAAAATGTTTGCTCCGATGCCGGCGAATCATTCAGCCCAGTTCATCGGTTGTCCTGATGTGGTTCCCGGTTTCGTTCGCACTCCTGCCCTTAAGAGGCAAATATGGTATTTGAGTAAACCAGACTCTCAAGAACGAGATTATCATGTCAGTTCATATTCATGTTTATTATGTTTCAATCCTCACCCAATGTTCTAGTTCAATGTCGCGCCCACACGAACGAGGTCCCTCATAGTCCACCCTCCCCGGCAAATCACTTTCCTCGTTGCCCGTCGTCGCGCGATGGCTTCTGGATCTGTAACCGCAGTGCATAAAATGTACACCATCCTCCGAAGCCAAAACCATGAACTGTATGGTATTACTCTTGATCAGATCCGGGGCCAGTTCGAGCTCGAATATGGTCTTAAGATTACTCCTGACACCTTGAGGTCTGCGGATGAATGGGCTCCACCAACGGCTCAGGAACTTGAGGAGGAAGAAGATTACTTACAGCAGCGCCATGCCAGTGCCCGTGCTGACTACTACCGTCGCCGCTAGTAGGAGTCAGCATGTAATGCTGCTGTCATTTTCGTCAACAGCCCAGTTTGTGATTTTACGCACGGTTAGCTTCATCGATTATATCGAAACCGCTTGTTATCAGTTCTGGTCGATGATCGTATGATTTTTGGGGTACTAGTTCATCTTGTCGTGCATGTTTTCTTGCAACCTTTCGAATTGTTATTACTGTCATTGTCGCTTTCCCATTCGTTACATGATATATCGTTTGATATTGTATTTTATATGTACTTTGCTTGCTAGTCTGTATTTCTTGATAATATACATTTCGTTTGTCGAATGACTTTTGGTGAAGCTCAAAAAGCGCGTTAAGTAAGTCTGCAGAGCTGAGTCTACAATTCCACTGCAGCTTGACGACTGGCATCGAGCGAGTGCTGCTCTTCATTATGATACAAACTGTTTCGAGTGAGCCTTCACGCTGCGAGGTGGAACCCAAGCTCTTCCAACAGGCGGACAGTTACCAAGAAGAGTAGCCGAAGTTTTCGATGATCCAGTCTACAAGAGGAAATCTGTAGGCCTAAAGCAGTCCCCTCTAGAGGTTGACGGTTGAAAACTAGAAACCTCGTAGAGGGGCCTGGAAAACGGAAGCAAAAGCTGGCGGAGACTTTCCGATGACTTATAATAGCTTCGACACTTTCACCAACCTCATAGAAGGCAGGTCACCAAGCTAGGAAATCTGGAAAATAGCCGCCGGCACTAAATTACATCTTTCCTTCCATCATCTCGAAAGCTCAACATACGCGTCAGATCGTTGGGCACACGCTACTTGCGCCATTGATACTTTACCTCGCCTGACTCTGGAGCTTATTGGTGTCTGCTTTCTGAGGCACGCGCTTTTATGCAAATAAATTCGATCGACCACTGATTTAAAGTGAACAAAGCTGTCCTTTCTCAAAAGCTATCTCAATATCTCGTCATGTTCTGCGATCAATGTAAATCCACTGTGCATGTCAGCTCGCAGGCTCCTCCGAGCGCGACTCCAAAGGTATTCTTCGACGAGGAGCTACAAAGCCTCCTCGTTCTCTACATGCGTTCTTTCCTCATTCCTACAGCTCTCCTGAAGCTATGGCGAATATAAATCCTGATATCACTCGCTATGATTCAGAAATTCATTGGCTTCATTTAGAGCTTGCCACTCTGCAGAATAAGCGCGCGCATGCTCAGAAACAACGGAAAGGATACGATCTCTACCTAGTAGTACTGGCACCAGGTAGAAGCCTGCCTATCGAGATTCTGCGGGAGATTTTTTGGTTGTTTCGGCAGTACAAACTGAAATGAATTCATCTCCGTCTATCAAACCCATGCTGGTTTTCTCTCCCTGGATTGTCTCTCATGACTGTTTGTGCACGCTGGAGGGATCATGTTCATCTCTGTGGTCCGATATCTTTTTACAGGTTGATTGTGACACCAAATTGACTGAAATTGAAGCACCTTGCAAGCTTTTGAAATGGTGTTTGATCTACGGCCCCACTTGACATCAGAGTTATGGTTTCCGTCGTATCTGGCAATCCAACAGAGTAGGAAATCTTGTGGATGTTGGTTGCTCAAGTGGGGAGGTGGCGTTACATAGACCTCCACGCGGTACACTTCCGCAAGGGAGGTCTAATGAACTTGCCAAACTTTCGAGTGCTTTCAGAAACAGATCTTCCGTTGTTTCATTAGAAATCAACCATCCCCAAGTATAGCAGACATTGGTTTGTTCCACAAGGCAGGACGGAAGCTTTCCCAGCTTACGTTCTATGATCTACCTTTCGAGGACGGAGATGATTTTGGTTTGATTCTTCCTCTAGCTCAAATCAAAGATTGCATCTCAAGAATTTTGCAAAACTTAGACTACTCGATCTATTCTCTGAACTCCAAATGCTATCATACAACTTTGATACTCGCAGTCTGCCAGTAGCCCCGCCACAAACATCGAAGACTGTTTTTTCTCTCTGAATTACAACAACCTTCAGAGTATACCCCACGGATATGGACCCTTTCAGTATCATCTTAGACTCTGCAACCTTCCCAGCCCTGACGCAACTGGTCCTTATTTTCACATCGGGTGATTGGGGAATAAACAACAAATTGATTCAGTTCAATGCTCAGAAATTAATCGAGTTCCTTGTGCGCTCAAATTCCTCCCTCACATTCCTTCACGTCGAATCTGCGATGATATCCGACAACGACTTGATAAAAGTCCTTGTTCATACACCAGAGCTCCAGGCCTCCAGCTTGGCTCCAGTGTTTCGCTTTCTACCAAAATAATTCGCATCATAAGGCTAAGCTTGAGAACAAGCTTCAGCCTGATTGGGTGTCGCCTACCATGGCCTTCATTAAAAGCCTTCACGCCTATAAGGGGGTTGACAGCGGCTACAAGCCTGTAACGCTCTTGTTCCGAAGCTGCAGCACCTCTCGTTGAGGGTGTTCGGGGACTGGTTTGACGATGACCAGCTCTTCATCGAAGTTGTTCTGATTCGTTCACGTTGGGCTCTGGATCTAGGAATACCGGTGTTGAAGGGCTGAAATCGGTAGAGTTGAAGATTCTGGGGCGGATTCTGGATGAAGAGGTGTATGCGCCGTTGACACGACTAGATGGCCAGGGGATACGGGTGGAAGTATTTGGTGACTCTGTTACTCAGACTCCTCGCTGGTAAGTATATCCTGCGCGCTGATGTCTGCATTTCTGTATTACTATTGGATATCGAGTCTGCTGAAGACGAAACAAACCACAGCCTATATTCCTGCTTCGAATATTAGAGCCGAGGGTTTGAGCTCTGGTTTATAGCGGCATGCCTTCTTCAAATTGTTTTTCGTCTAGGTAGTCGTTCATAATCATTAACATAAGTGTACTGTATAGGTACATGTAATTACCTAGGGATCTACATTCTAAAGAGTTCATAAGAATACATCATTCTACCTTTTGCTTTCTGGAGTTTCGGGCATTCGTCGCCAGCGAATACCCAATAGTACCCAACATGACCAGGCCTGCACCTGTCCACATCATCCTCATATCGACATTTTCAGGCTGCTTGCTCTTCCTGCCCCATCCGACCACGACACTCAAGATAAGACTGACAGCTTTCCTGACTACCAGAATTAGAGTCACTGTCAGTGAGCTGACCTGCGTGGTGAGTCGATGTACGCCAATAGCACATAGTAATTGTGTGATTGTATTAAGGAAGAGAGGGAAACAGGCGGCGGGTAGTTGTAACCGCAGAAAAAGATCGGCATCGATAAAGGAAGAGGGGGATGAAGCGGTTGCAGAATTGGTGAATGAAAGGAAGGCCTTGGACTGTGCTATCGTCGCACTTGGTAAAGCCGACGGCGGAGGAACTGACAGTGAAGGACGGATTGTGGCGGAAATTGACGGAGGTACAGCAACGGTATAAGAAGCAACAGGACCGCTGCTCAGCGCTATGAACTGCGATACCAAGTCCTTCCGTACTGTCACGAACATTGGTAAAGCCAAAAAGTGAAGATAAAACATCGACTCCTGCCAGGTAGGAGGAGAAGATGCAGGAGCTCCGTCAGATGATTTAGGCTGCCGTCCGTAGGTCGAGTACGTATAATCTTGGACTAGACCCAAAAACCCTGAAAACACGAGTGCGAGGGTCAGGATGCCTATACCAGTTAGATAAACTCGTGTATTAGCATCAAAATTGGAGCCTGACGAGGGCTCAGAAGCGGATAGAGTCGTAAGGATCACACCCAAAGTGACGATCAAGACCGATACCACTTGAGAGTTGGTGTAACTGCGGACCATAGATGAGCATCTAGAAACATCCAAGGGTTATTGAAGAGAGGCGTACGTCTTTCCGGCAAATAGCCATCCAAGTATCATACTTATGACAAGTCCTCCGCTTCTAAAGATGATATGGACTGCCATGGGGATAGAATACGCGAATGCCGCATTATTCAGAAGAGAAACGAGGTAGAAGAGCACGACTTGAACGAGGTAGGGCGTGAGGGGAATTCTGCGAGGCTTTAACCTGGGGCCATAGGAGGTC
Source organism: Gymnopus androsaceus JB14 (assembly GCA_009733575.1). Classification (NCBI taxonomy): domain Eukaryota; kingdom Fungi; phylum Basidiomycota; class Agaricomycetes; order Agaricales; family Omphalotaceae; genus Gymnopus; species Gymnopus androsaceus. The sequence continues at coordinate 9,172 of ML769608.1, forward strand.
CAAGTAACATGTCTACGAAGACCTTGGATAGATATGATTGTAAACTGGCAAAATGTAATCAGAGAACCGGCGCGAGGGAATTGAGAAGTCAATTGTTCGAGTGTGACTGCATTGCTATGATTTGGATGAGAAGTTTGTAAAGCGTTCTGGGTGGTTCATACCTGCAGCAGCCGCCAAAGACGAACGAGAAAGTGGTTAGCCACTCGGCGAACATGGATGTAGAGACTGAGGAAATCTGGCGTGTCAGACACGTGCCACGCGACATCGTGCCGAAGCCCTAACCCTAATTGAGCCTTAAAGGGAAATGGCGGGGAAAGTTGGCGCTTAACGTTTCTTGCTTCTGTTCCACATTCTTCTCCCTCGAAGGGATCCAGTCAAACCGATTTTATACACTCTAATACGCTCTCTTTATAATAATGTCCTCTCAAGCGTACTCTTCGTACCGCCAGGACCGCCATCCTGGCTCGCTTCTCGATTTTTCTGCTCACAATCCTCAGCTTGTTCAACTGATGGACTCGCCTATTAGCGTGGAAATGGTCGACTATGTAGCTCGCCAAGCAGAAAAAGTTGTTCGTATCGAGGAGTCGCCTAATCTTGCTTCCTACGACCGTGGCTCGCTCATACCGCTCAGAGATTACGTTTTTCGTGTTTGCTCGGCCGCTCATGTTACAGTTCCCGTTCTTCTGTCTACTCTGATCTACTTGGAACGCCTGCGCACAAGTCTTCCTGTCTTGACAAAAGGTTCATATCTATCCCTTGAACTGGAATTAAATTTTTATATGCGTTATAGGAACCTCTTTCGCCACGAGAACATCGAGTCTTTCTCGCCACTCTAGTCATTGCATCCAAGTACCTCAACGACTCGACCTTGAAAAACGCTCAATGGTCTCAATGCTCCGGTTTCCCGAAGAGCGTTATCACCGCCATGGAAATTGAACTTCTCGGCTTCCTCGACTACGATCTTCGCTTCGATGAGGAAGAAGCGTGCAGCATGTTCGCGCGCTTCATGGTAACTCCCGCTCAGCGAGCACACACTAGAGCGCAGGCGCTGGACAAGTTCGTCAGAGTTTCGCGCGCAAGAGTGCAGGCGCAGCAGACATCCGAGCCTCCAGTGGAGTCGAACGTTCCTTCTCTTCCTATTCCTCGAGTTTCTTCAACTCCCTCGGGATTTCCATCTGCAGTTCGTACCCTCGCAAAACGACTCTCGAACGCGCATCTATCTTCTGCACGACCACAGCCAACTGATCCCTCGCCAATGTACATGTATAGCAGTCTTAGCACAGGTTCTACGATTTCCACGTCTTCGTCTGACGTCGGATCCCTCATCGAGGACACCGGATCATCATCTGGTTCCTCCTCCGGATGGAACACTTCGGACTCCGAGTCAGAGACGGAAGAGTACATCGAGCCTCGAGTCTATTCTAATTCTTCGCTGGACCTATACCCAACACGGCGATCCGATTTCCGAGCGTCTCATCAAGCCCGCTTCATTCGTACGCTCTATCCCTTCTTATACTCAGAAAAACAATCAATTCCGCGAACGATCTCGAAAATCATCCGATACGTCGTCAATCCGCACTATTACTCAATCTCCTCTAATCACTGTGCATTCAAGACGATGCTCCGCGAAACGTTCTACTTCCATCTCCACCGCGGTCGCTTATAACAAGGATTCTGGTATACCAAGCAGTGCCACGATGCCTAGCATCGCCGTGCGAGGCGTTTCGGGGAACTTTCTGACAAGGATGTGGGGAGTAGCGAGGGGTCAAGCTTTAGGGCAAGATAAGGTGGCGGACTGTGGAGATTATACTGATGGTCAACCAGGTGGCCTTCGAAGGCTGGCGCTTCATTCAAAACCCAGTTTCTCTCGAGGATTGTCTAGCTCGAGCGTCGACTCTGTTTGACGAGGAATCATTATTATAAAAGAGGTATTCGCGTATATTCAACGCTCTCCCTTACGACCTCATCTCACTCATTTTCATGGACACGGTTAACTTACATCGGTTTACGTGCAGGGACACTACTTCACTCTTTCTTTCCCTTTCTCTTCACGAACTTTTTGGCCTCGGAGCAAGAGCCACTTTTTTTTAGCATCGGACTCGAACTGGATTACTCTTCGTGTTGTATAGCTTGGCATTTTGTACATTTTTCGTCCACATTACCTATCCCATCACTCTCTACTATTGCACAGCACTATCGCACATTACTATCTCATCGCATACTCTATTGCACATTACTATAGAACATCGCTACCCTCATCCGGAATTTCCCTCGCATGGGTCCAATACAACATAACATTCCACGCTACATCTGTGCACGTACCGCAAACTAAATCGATACTGAACCTCAATTCGAGAAAGCGGGTTTCTTCCTTCCTTGGCTGGACTAGGGGCAGTCTGAATACTATATCAGTCTGAATACTATATGTCGAGGTAGACCCAGATTGCAAGAAATATCAATTGACGAGTCGTCAAGATCAAGATAAATCGGAGTATGTAGTAGTAGGAGCCAAAAAGCATAGAGACTACGAATCACAAACGCGCAGGTATGTTACAGTACGAGGCCAAGCTATGAGATCGAAAGTAGCAAAGTATCAAGTGTGTACAATCTCAGGTTCACCAAATACTTCCACCCGTATCCCTTGGCCATCGAGTTGCGTCAACGGCTCGTACACCTTTTCATCCAAAATACGCCCCAAAATCTTCAACTCTACCGACTTTAGTCCTTCGATACCGTTGTCCCTAGCCAAAGTAGGATCCGGAGCCCAACGTGAACGACTCAGAACAACGTCGATGAAGAGCTGGTCATCGTCAAACCAATCCCCGAACACCCTCAATGAGAGGTGTTGCAGCTTTGGAACGAGAGCGTTACCGGATTTGGAGGCGCTGTAGATTCCTTTATAGCCGTGAAGGCTTTGAATAAAGGCCATGGTAGGCGACACCCAGTAATGCTGAAGCTCGGTATTAAGCCTAGCCTTATGATGCAGATCATTTTGATAGAAAGCGAAATGCTGGAGCTTTGGTGTATGGACAAGGACTTTGATCAAGTCATGGTCGTCGAGTATCGCGGATTCGATGTGAAGGGATGTGATGGAGCAACTTGAGCGCAAAAAGAACTCGGTTAATTTTTGAGCATTGAACTGGAACAGTTTGTTGCATGGTTTCCAATCATAGTCAGCCGTAAAAGTAAGAGCTAGCCGCGTCACAGCTGGGAAGGTCGCAGAATCTACTAAAAACCCGAAAGAGTCCACGTCACAGAAAGAGTCCACATCACTTCCTACCGAGACCACTGTGATTTGGAGCGAGGTGATAGTCTTCGATGTCTGTGGCGGGGGTTGATATTGGGCTGAGAACCTGACGCGAGGAAAGATGTATGATAATGTTTGGAGTTGAGGAAATGAATCAAGCAGTCCAGGTTCTGCAAAATCCTCGAGATCCAAATCTTTGATTTGAGCTAGAGGCAGGATCTAACCAGGCTCATCTCCATGCTTGATATCAGAGTATGCAAGCGCAAGCTTGGAAAGCTTCCTGCCTACCTTGCGAAACAAACCAATGTCTGCAGAAATTGGTGATGGACAATTTCCAATGAAAAGTGATTCTAGCACGGAAGATCGTTCTGAAGTATTCGGAGGTCCAGAAAGTCCGTTAGAAACCCCTGCGAAGAGGCCTCGGAGAAATGTACATGACGCCACTCAGCTTGAGCAACAAGTATCTGCAATACATCCAGCCTTGCACTGCTAGATCCAGCTACCTCAAATGTGATGTCAAGCGGGGCCGCAGAACCAGCTTCGATCAAGACACCATTGCAGAGGCTTGCCAAGTGCTTCGAAGACCAATATTCAGATCGGCGTGTATATCAGCCTTTAGAAAGATATTGGACCACAAAGGATGAACATGATTCTGCTGACAATCCTCCAGCGTGCATAAACGGCCATGAGAAACAATCCAGGGAGAGAAACGCGATGGCGAATGCAGAAGGCAGAAATAAATTCATTTTGGTTTGCACTACCGAAGAAACCAAAGATCTCCCGCAGAATCTCGGTAGGCAGGTTCGTAACCGGGGCCAGTAGAAATTCGTATGGTTTCTGAGCATGCGCGGGCGAATTCTGCAGAGTCACAAGTTCTGACTGAAATGCATGTGGAGAATGAGGAGGCTTTGTAGCTCCTCTTCGGATGGGATCTTTGGAGTCGCGCTCGGACAAGCCTGGAGGCCGTCATGGACAATGTATTTACACTGATCGCAGAGCATGACGAGAGATTGAAATAGCTTGTGAGAAAGGCTAGCTTTGTTCAGTTTGAATCAGTGGCGAATTCAATTTTATTTGCACAAAAGGGCATACCTCAAAGGCAGAAAATTTCCAGCTACACAAAGTATCAAAGGTGGAGTAGTGTATACTAACGTTCTGACGCGTAAGTTATGTCGAATCTCGATGATGGACCGAAGCAGATTTGAAGCATTATTAGCGCCCGGCGGCTATTTTCTCACCACCATGGTAGACCCACTACCCAACGAGCTTGTAGACAGCATCATCGAAAATCTCGACCCCTCCATCGATAAAGCTACACTTATCAGCTGTGCGCTTGTTGGAAGAGCTTGGGTCTGTGCCTCGCAGCGTGGTATCTTCGATACCATCTCTCTCAAAATTCCGAGTCGCTCGTATGGTCCACCCACGCAAAATTCCTACGCTAAGTGCACTAAGGCTATCCGCAAATATATGATGGCCATGGATCAGCTGGGTGCATTACTTGATAAAAACCCGGGTCTCGCGTCCTGTGTTCGATGTCTGGAATTGCGAGACATAAAGGCCCGGCTGGTTGAAGGGGATGCTATATATGTTTCTATCGCTGGATTGATCAATCAACTATCCAATGTGAAGAAACTCCTCCTCTTCGATGTGGATTGGGACGCACTATCCGTTTCATTGGAGCTCGCGTTAACTAGAATGTTCAAGGCGCCTTCCGTGACTGAAGTCGTCCTCGAGAACTTTGGAATTGCAACGTTCGCGGATTTGACATCTTTGCTGAGCCATTTGGCGAATTTAAAGGTGCTCAAGGTTGTGGGTTTATCTTGTTGGGATTGGAGTGCACCGAATCATGCTGGTGCGACTGGCAGTCCTCCGCCGTCTGGGCCCATACAGCTTGATAAACTAGTCTTCGACAGAGGTGCCTTCCTTTCTTGGTTCCGACAAGCAGATTGTCCCTTCAGACTTGAAAACCTGCGACATTTGCAGGCTTTTCAATTTCGACACTGTGCCGGGAAATTACATCCTGTATCCCTTCTGCAGCAAGTTGGTAATAGTCTGAGGAAGTTGACATTGGATAGGGAAACAAGTTAGGTCAAATTGTTTTTTTCTCAACTGTCGCTAAATGGATTCCAGACCTTGGCAATTTTCATCTCGGATACACGCCGAACCTGAGGAGCCTAAAGCTGGTCAACATTGACCAAAACGACTAGACCGTTCCCTGGATTCGGTCCCTGTTCGAACCCCTTCTAAAATCAGATCAGAAAAGATGTCCTCTCCAACATCTAACCATTCAACTATCGGTTCGCCGCGTCGTGTCTTATTGGACACCGCAATGGTTATCGTTTGATGCGCTACTTGCGAAGCCAGAATTTGATTTGCTTGAAACGATTGATATCGTGATAAAGTGTTGGTTTCTGGACATAGGTACACGAACAAGGGAGATTCTGAACGAAAAACTATTGTTTTCGAAGAGTTCAGGAAAGCTGAAGCTCACCATCGCCTGCACGCCCACACCGGACAATTACACAATATAAAAGACATGTATGATCTCATTTTGCACATAAAGAACGCCTACTCTTCTTCATCCGACTAAGTATTCATTGATTATGATTTGCTATGATCAAGCAAGGCTTCAAGTTCTGGAGATGCACCGTAAGTAATCAGGCCGGGTGCTGGGAGATGCACTGTACAAATTGAAAGGAGACATCGCCCTGCCCAAGCTGCAACGCAATAACTTGAAAGAAGCGCTGCCTTGCCTTCTACATCCGGCGCCAGTTTGAGGTCTGTTTCTGTTGATATCCTAGCCTAAACATTACTATTGGGCATTTTAGCAGCGTAATCCAGACAATCTTCACTTCATCACTCGGTCTTGCCCCTCTTTGCTTCCATGGCTGCTCTATCCCTACGGCCTCGCATCCAAAGAGCTTGGGTCTAAAGAATCTCGTCGTTGACGGAAGGAACAAGTATTCGTTACGATGTCAAAGCTGGACGATATATTTCCTTTTCGTCTTAGATCTACACTAACTACCGATATCGTCATTATAATATACTACATAGCCGCTTTAGAGCGACAAAGTTGTTTATACAAGTTAATAAATCATCTATTGCAGTTGGTGGACGTTCAAGCTACGTTGTAACTGCTGTCAAGAAACAAACATTCTCACTGCTGTATAGTTCGTGGCCGCGAACATCAACTGCGATAAAGTAGGTTTCGATGAGGGATGAGACAGACTTTCCACCTATTTGAGTGGAAGTCATTGATCTGCAGCGCATAGACTATAGCTAAGATTTGACGTACCCTTGCACTCATCGACGTAATCGGACTTTCGGATAAGAGTAGCATTTGTGAGAACTCGAGAGCGCGTTGAAGGTACAGTATATGATTTGATACGGGGCCCTATCGAGGAGCCTGTGTCTTCTGGGAAACTTGGGTACGGCTCAATGTCAGTACTACTCCAATGATGATAACAGAAAGGGAAGACAAACTAACATCATGATGTTGGAGGTACCATGGTATGCGCAAATCCTGCTGCGCCAGTCTTCCGATTGGAAGCAACACCGTTAGACTTTGCCACTGCTCGTGAAGACATACATCTGAGGTACATCAACCTCAGCGAGCAGAATATTTGCCGCGCCCTCGATCCCCTTTGCCACTTGGCAATAAACATAGAATTTCTCCAAATCTCCCAACATGTTCACAAGCCTTTCCTCGAACCTATTTTCCGTCGGAGTGTCGTCCTCAAGTCCAGACGCCTCCAATAGAAACGTCAAGGAATGGAGGATGGTAGACAGGCATTGATCAGACACAGCGATGATTCTCGCATGACCATGGGCGCCAGTCGTGTCTAAAATGGCAGCTAGACTGGATAACGGGCTTTGAAGAATTTCAGGTTCGTCTTCAACCACCATATATTCAATAAAATTGAAAATTCGACGTAAAGTGGATGACTTGACAATCTCTTTTCCATCCTTCGGAGAGTTGTTTATGGCCATCAAAGCTACCTCTGCCAACTTGATCAAGCCCAGCCTTTGACATTGGGAAATATCGCCGGAGATACAGGACACGCAGATGGCAATTGTGTTAGAGGGAAGATCAACGAAAGTCATAGTAGAGAGGAACTCCAGGCAAAGATATGCACCTTGCATTGTCAATATCAAGTCGCTGATCGTCGTGACTGTATGGTTCCCGCCATCTGCTTTTAAAAAAGCAATCCACAGACGAACTAGTGCATAGTCACACTTTTTGAAATTCTGCACACATTGTTGCTGGAAGATAGGGGAAGAAACGAGCACAGCGCATACAATGAGAATTTCGGTGTTGCAGTGGGGATCTAGCGAATGAGGATGGCCGGCGGATAGTGCTGCCACTGAAAGAAAGAACATTATCCAAGACCAAATCTGCAGAAAGGTGCTCTTTCCGTCGGGCAGAGATGTTTCAGTGAGGAGTCCGAGGGCTTTTATGGTGAAATTCACAAAAAGGAGCAACGAAGAGGATAAATCCAGTGGAATCGGGGACAAAAACTCCTTAGCCAGAAATGCTAGAAGCATCGCGTCACAGCTAGCAGCAGCTAGCCCATAATATCAGTTACGTGTGTAACGGTAAGAGATCGCAAAGAACTTGCCTGTCGGTCGAAGATCGCAAAAGCAGGGAAACTCAGATGGGTGATCCCAGTGGAATCACACCTGGTCTTTTATCTCGGAGGACCATCAGTGGCCCTTTGGAACGTGTGGCGGCCACAGTAACCAGATGCACGGAAAATATGCACGAACAATGAAAGACATAGTATTACCTATTAGACTTGACGACGACGGAGGGCCAATGGCCACCAAGAACCACTCTGAGTCATGGAATTGGACTATTGGACCGATTTGGTGCCAAGTAGTACTCACCGCAATCTTTCTTTTCAGATTGCGTCTCAGATCGAGAGCACAATTAGTCGCTGTTGAGCATTTGATGTGCTTGTAGCAGTAGATTGGCTGCAGAGAGATTCTGAGATTTGTAGTGCACAATCCTCGCGTGCGCGAACTTGACACGTGAGCTACGCGCTAATGACTCACCGATTAGATTACTTTGCTTCCTACCTTCACAACGATGAACGGAGACGTGAATGAACGCAGTCGCCCTCTCAATCGCGTTCTACCAAAACCTCGCGAATCTAATGCTCTTTTCTCCACGATTCGCAACTTGAATCATACTTTTTCTTCTCTTTTTACTACAAATTCCATTGACACGAACACCAGTGGCAAAAACAGTCACGTTCAATTATGACGAAGAAGCCCTAAATGATCAGGAAACATGGGATCCTGCTTCCGAACTACTGCTCTACTGCTAAATACTCTCGCGACTCGACTGCTTTCCATCGCCAAAATCATTATAATCAGCATCTTGCTCCTTCTCAGGGATTGGACGTCGATACTCCTACTCCTACGCGTCCGACTACCCCTCGAAATAATTATGCATACGAAAACTCCTCAGACGAAAGTGTCTTTAATCAGCCGCGGTCTTCTGCCCAAGCTTCTCATCAGCACAGGGCCTACTGTCGTGACTTTCTCGATGCTGACGAAGGAGACGAAGGAGGAATCGTGCTATCTGATATGCCCATTCCTGAATCCCGTGCTTCCAGCTTTCATTCGGTCGCGACTCCAAGCTCTGCGACTGTCGTTGCCTCTTTATCATCGCACTCATCGTCCTCCAGCAATTCTTCTTTAGCCTCTTCATTTTCATCCTCTGATACCCCTCCTCTTTCTCCTGATGGCGGCTCATCACTTGGAACGTTTCCGTCAATATTGTCGTTGTCGGAGGAGCTAGAGCTGGCAAAAGCTGAACAGGAAATGTATGTTCAGCTCTCCGAGGATCACGGTGGTCTAGATGCGCAGATTCGGCCAGAGGAGATCAGAGAAGGAAAGAAACCGGAACGAGTAATCGCAAGTCTCTTTTTCGTCGAGTGCGCAAACAGACGACTAATGTTCATCTATCTAGTGTTATGACGCGCTTATTGATGACCTTGCTGGAACCGACTTGGATGTAAACCCCAACTATCAAACCAACAACCGACCCCCGATTGACGATGCGGACGAGTGGTATGGGCTAGAATACACGCTAGAGCTGAGCTGTAAGGAACGTCGGCCTTCGGAGACGTATTCGTATGACGAATCTGCTGGAGAATCTTCTCGAGTATGTTAGATAATTTTTTCATACATAAGGTATGCTGACGATATGTTCATACAGAGCCACGAATCTTGGGCTGCACTCCGCCGTGGAACAATCCATCCGTTTTTCGAAGACGAAGACTACTACCAGTGGACAAAGTGGCACCGATATCTCGATCGCGAAGATGAAAGGCGCAAGCACCGTAAAGGTCTAGAATTTCGAGCTCGGTCGAGAGATATGGCGTGGGTTTATCTGAACGAAATGAGGGCGAGAGAGGTGATGTATTGGCAGCTAGTTAGTACACGTGCATATGTTGAGCATATTGAATTTTCGCTGATCGAACTACTTATGCAGGAGGTATACGGAGGAATAGAACGCGAAGTACGGGAAACGCTTTCCATGCTTGCTGAGCGTCGTCGTGTAGGTCACGTCTTGGCTGCTATCTCTTCACAATACTTACTACACATACAGGACCCATACTACCCTGCAAAGAAACATAACCTCGGCTGGTATCTCAAGCGATCGCGTTCCGTAGGATGTCTACGCGAACTTCAACCAAAGCCTACTCCCAAGCTAATCAGTCGTGGTGGACGATCGGGAGCGCCTGCATGACCGAATAAATATAGAAAATACAGGTTTCAATGGACTAATGAAGGGATTAAAGTCCAACTTTCCGAATTTAGAACTTTATACAGATGTGCAAAAAAAAAAGATTTCAATCAGGCTCACAAAACAACAGTTTCATTGTAGACCTGAAAGTCCTGCTTTCACAATTAGAGTGAAAGCAATTGTTTCAAAGAACAATTCAATTTCGCCCTGAAAGATTGCCTTTCGCTGTGCGGTTTGGCAGCGGCCCGGACCGGGCCGAGAATCGAAGTGTTGTCTTTCGGGAACCAGCTGAAAGAGTTCTCCGAAACAAATAGTTTCACTCTTGTTGTGAAATAGAAGAATTCACTCCACAGCAAAACCATTGTGTTCAGAGCTCAATTGAAAGATGTTCTTTCAAAAGTCTGTTTAAAATTCAAAATTCCAATGGCCTGAATGTAATTCCTTCGTAAGTCCAACGAAATATTAATTTTATACACTTGTCCAAAAACATATATTTTGTGTATGGACTGAAATATTTCATTTCCGATTATGCTTCAGTCAGACTGAAGCATAATCTTTGGCAGTGTGACTGAGCAAGGTGAGCAAGAGAGAATGAGATATCGAACTGAAGCTCACAGTCAAGGTTTCATAGAATTGAAAAAGAACTTGGATTCTACCCAGGTGCAGCGAGAAGCATAGTTGAGCTTGGTCACCGGGTGGTTAAAAACCGCCGCTGTTCATGTGACGATGCGTAGCAAATATCTCATAACGATAGCTGCCAGCTGCGAAAAGGAGATGAAATATGACAGTGCAGTGGTACATCGAGCATCTTTGAAGAACTTTCTACATCTGTCTCGATTCAATAAAGCCAATGAAGTTTTCGCCACATCATAAGGGGGGATCCTTCGATACTTTATATCTGAACCTTGATATGTAGCGGGTTAAAAACGGAGGAGAATAAAGCCTAGTGAATGCCACAGAATCACCACTAAGCTCCTTCGATACTTCACGGTCAAGAATAAAGCCTCACTTTGCCACACCATAGGGGCCGGGCTAAAGACGGCGAGAGGCGATCGGTACTTACTTATCTGGAGGAATTCCGAATCAGTAGCTCTGCCGACTTCACTGGAGCAATTAATCAGTACATATTCAAGTTCAGGAGAATCAAATTCTCTTCCTTCGATGTAATAAAGAACCGGAGTTAAACCTCCCAGAGATTCAAAGCAAGTTCCTTTCGGGATTTAGAGCGCAACAGTGACCAGTCTATGAGTACGTCCCATAAAATGAGAAAGGTGATCATACGACAATGTTGTACGCTGTGGCGTGAATGCTGAGGGTGTAATCGAGCTGTTCTCCCATGTCGAAGTGGGTTTATAGCGCGAGACGCGGTATTGAGTACACTTTTTATAAACCTTTCTCTCACTGGCTTGTTGAAGCAACACTGAAGCGCGAAAGCTTGGTTGAAAGATGTGACAGCATTCTGTATTCTACAACGGCTCTGGGCTCACGAGCTGCGAGCATAAGTAGTTGAGACACCACTTCACCTATCAAAGTAGCGCAAGAGCTATATTTTTGAGTAGACAGCCTCCGAGTCTTGAGCTGTCTTGAGCTTGATTAAAGCACCATTATACCTATCAACCAAGTGGCGCAAGAGCTTTCATTTCCTCAGTACCTTACGGCGGCGTAGCCGTACAGGCTCCAAAGCGAGCTCCATTTTAATGTGGGAGCATATCGATTTAAGTCCATCGGCAATAAGGAAGTCTCTCTATTCAATCTCGCAGTATAAAGAGTCGACACTCAGTCTCCTCGAAACTTCATCAACACAACTCGTCTCACTTCAAAGCTTACCCTGATGTCTTTATCCAGTGGCAAATACTTTATCCTCAACAATTCTAACGGCAAAGATGATTTTGCCGGTCGTAATCTCATTGAGGATATGAGTCCGTTGCCGAAACGCGTCTGTTGTCCTGCCCAAGGAATTACCCCCTTCATGCAGGAGACAGCTTGGGATATTCTCTCGATCGGCGGTGATGCCTACCAGCTCAAGAGCAGAGGCGCTCCAGTGGGAGTAAAGGACGGACTTTTGGTCGCCTATATCATCACTGAGCAAGCTTCTGATCAACAATGGATTATTACCCCTGCAGGAAACGGCAAATACACGTACTTGCTTCATTCCTATAATGAATTTGCTGCTAACGCTGAGATCTTGCAGGATCCAGACTATGGACCGACAGACCTGGGTTGCACAGCCCGAGGAATCCAATCAGGTAGGATTCATCAAACATCTTGAGATTGGAGTTCACTAAAATCCTGTTATCTGTCTAGATCGCAGTACGCCCCCAAACTGGTGCTCCCACTGAGCTGTGGACCATTATTCCTGCTCAGGATTAAATGGCGGTCCTGACTCATGGCGGTGGAATGCAGAATATGGCCATGTTCGAAATTATCTGTGGAATCTATTTCAACGGTGTTGAGCGACTCGGAAATAATATAACAAGTAAATATCATATATACGGAAGCTGTACAGTACTTATGAAGGATTTTATGAAAGATGTTGCGTGTGTTAGACGAATGTAGCCAGAGAGAAGAAGGACTTGCTAACGCTATGTGGCCAGTCATTTGCTTCGCTTTGAGGAGACTAGATATCCAATGGTGATACTTACAAACGTAGTCACTCACAAAGTTAAAGCCATCCATACACATACATTGGTCGGCGGATCCGAAAATCTAGAGCAGACCTCGTCGGACCAACGGCCTACCGTTGAACACTTGGCCAGGTGCGTCTGCATCAGCTCCTTCTGTTCTCCTCAAACTTACCGCCGTATTCCGAAAGCGGCGCCCAGACGATGCGGCAGGACAGAACACAGAACCCGGAAGCTCGAAGAAGATGAAAGCAATACTGTACATGAGCGAGAATTGAAACCAAAACGTAAACGATGACCAAGCTGCCTCTTTTGTGACTCGCAACTCGTCCGAGTCCGTCCAGTCTTGATCCACCAACGCCAAACCAACTGAGCTTGTGCCAAACAAAGCGTTTGGTAAAACCTCGAGTCGAATTCGCAAATTGTCGCAAATCGAACATTGAAATCACACTCCAGCGTCGTCTAGCGGAGTTCAAGGCATGCAGATTTGATTATCGGACGAAACTAAGCAAGCTAACAACGTTCATCGACTTGCAGTGTGCACTTGACTTGCAGATCAACGAAGCCTGGGTGTACTGTACAGAACTGCACAGTTCTGTGCAGCGCTCATAGCACTCACTCATACGGTAGTGCCCATAGCAAGGTGGCCCTCTGCCGCGGCGCAGAGTTATAGGTCTATAGATGGCTATATAGTGAACTCGGACCGAGTGAATCTCAAAGAGCAATAATTATAGATGACGCGTTCAGCGAGTTACTCCTACAATGGAAGCAAGTATCGGTTGGAGTGCTTGCCCTATTTGGGTTCAATATTACCAGCTTTGACATTACCTACTTTGACATTCTTCTACAAGCAATCCAAACTTGGGATCTGGACTGAAAATCCCGAGAGAGAGAGAGATTTCGCTAGTGTCTTCTCTCATATTCTAACCTCATTAATTTGAGAAGATTCGACCATGCTAGGGAAGGTATCCTGTTTGTGAGCAGTTCTCTCCTAAAGAACCAAGGAGTCGAGATCAAGTAAAGTAGCAGGGGAGGATCGCTGTACAACTCATCAGTGGACAGTCAGCTTCCGCACGGACAAGGAACGAAGAACCATCGAGCGCGATTTGTATGATAGGAAGTAGATACACAAAAAGAACAACAGATACGCGACACCAGCAAGAAAGATACACTAGGTCATGCCTCGGATTTCTTCTTCTTCTTTTTGGGTGAGTCGCCATTTGTCTGTCCGCCAGCAGCGGCGGCGGCAGCAGCCTTTTCAGCCTTTCGCGCCTTCTTCCTAGCTTTTCTCTCCTCTTCAGTCTCCTCCTACGAGCGGAACTTTAGTTAATGACCTCACAAAAAAGCGTCGAGAATGCTTACCTTGGGGCCTCTTCCTCTACTTCCATATTAACATCGCTTTCTCTCCGCTTTCTCTTCTTCTCCTTCTTGTCGCTCTTCTCCTCCTCCTCACCATCGACATCCATCTGCACATCAGCTGACGAATCCTGAGTCTTCTCCTTGTCTGCCTTTCTCTTCGCTCTCCGCTCCTCCTTGGCTCGTCTTTTCTCTTCCTTCACATCCAGCACAACCTTAATCGCCGTCTCCATAGGCGACTCTCGCTGAGTTGGCACAAGATCGGCTTGAGTGTTATACGTCTGGGTCTCGCCTGTCATTTGGAATTTCTGCTGCTTCCGGCCATTGTCTCCGAACCGCCGAACGCCTGTAGCACCATCTTGATACTCTAGTGCTCGTAGACGAGATTCGAGTTTGGCACGATGCGCGATACCTATTGAAGGTGCGTCGGCTTCTGATTTTTCGTCGACTTCGGACAGAGCGTCGACACGGATTGACAGTGCAGCTTTCGTTGCGACCATACGAGCCATCTGAGCGATCAAGGTAAATAACGGTACAGAAGATCAAATAAGAGCGACACTCACTTTACCCTTGAGTTTGGGAGGTGCTTGTCCGATGAAGGGAAGCCTATGTGACATAGATTTAACATCGAGGACCTGCAGAAAACACCGAAATTAAAGACTCACATGGTATATCAGACCATATTTGGGTGTATCGTGCTTAGTCTTCAAAGCACGGAAAAGAGCCTTCTCTGCACCCAGAATCTGCACTGTACTCGCAGGGTGCTTGGCCAGGCTGATCAAGCTCCCGGCATGGCTGATTAACCTTGCACCAACAAGCTCGCCAACTAGCGCGGTGAGATTGGGCGCGATTGCAGTCATACGATTGCGGAGGTATTCTGAGAGCTGCGTTCGATATGCCGATATTGATATTACTTGGTCGCAGAGTGAGTGGATGTGGTCAATGTCGGAATCGGAAATTTCAGTGCCCATTGATATATCGGCAGCAGCTTTGAGCACTGCTTCAAGGTCCTCGGGAAGGATGGCGGCGAAAGATGTGGAAGAAGCATTGGTTCGGAAACCTGAAGACTTGGTTCAAAAGAGCGAAGAAAGAGAAGTGATTATGCGGTTACGAACCCATTGCTCGGATGACTTTTGCGTAGGCGATATTGTCCACAATGATTTTAGCCATTTCAGGGAAATGCCAACCGTACCATTCCTTCGGCAAGATGTCAGAAGATTGAGGAAGGGATACTTCAGGACCGTACATACTTTCACTCTCATGGCGTAGATGTTGATTTCCTTGTCAAGGTCATCCAGTAAAGCAATTGCTTGCACAACCATAGTGTCGACCTTGTCTGGAGAGAATTTTATTTTGAAACTGTAAACTTTGTTAATGCCTGCATGGAAGAAAAAAGATTCTGGCGCAGTCGTACCGGGATAGAGAATGTCCAAGACCAAGACTCATGGTGGCAAGATCCTTGGTGTCCAAGCCATCTAAAAGAGCGGCAAGCTGGCCTCTGATACCTCTCCAAATTTCCTCATACTCAGAGTCAGACGTAGTGACTTTTATACTGAGCTTTTTTGATATGGATGTTGCTGTCAGAGCGAAATTTGAATAGATGTGCTATGATTGATACTATGGGCGTACCAAGGTGCTTGTCCACAACCAAAAGGGAGTCTTTCCCTTTACCCTTCCCGAGAACTTCATCCGTCAAAAACTGCTTCAGTCCAGGACCGAGCTTTCCTTCCTGAAGTGCCGTCATATCTTCTACAGCCGTAGCCGTTGAAGTAAACCGGTGAAGAGCCTTGAGTTTTAATCTGAACAACCAAAGATTGGCTATATGTTTCGCATTTCTCGGAGCTGCATACGTACAATTTATTGGCTGTTTCCGCGCTCTCGAATTCCTTCCGGACTTGACTCTCTTCCATCTTGGTCACCGAGTCCGACATTTTGAAGAGGCAGTAGCCCATTGCTGTCTCAAATAGGACAAGCATGGTGGAGAAGAGGAACGACGCGTTATGGAAAGATAAAAAGTGAAAATGTCGACAAGCAAAAAAAAATCTGGGAAACTGTTCACCACGTGGTCGAAGCGCTCAAGCCGATCGAGCGCCAATCCTTCGCGTCTTATCGCAGACTCCCAGGATGATGCTCAAGGTAATCGGGTTCTTGCTTTTGACTGCTTTAGGAGTAGTCTGCAACAATGTACAAACACCTCTCAATGAGCCAGTCAAGGTCCCTACCTTTTTCACCAGTGACGGAAACTCAGGGAAGCACCTATCTGCTCTCGAAGCAGATAGATTTACGCATCTTCAACACTCTCGTTTTCCGAATCATCGGATTCGCGTAAAGAAAACGACATTCTGTGACCCCACTGTCAAGTGAGTCTCATCGTGCTCTCGAATTCTCAATCTCAGTTTCGTTGCAGTGTGTACACCGGATACTTGGATGTCGACGCTGGTGCCAAGCATCTCTTCTTCTACTTTTTTGAGAGTAGGAATGATCCAGACAAGGGTAAGATTAGCATATACTTTCTTTTCACTTGCGCTCTATAAGCTCTGTTAGACGATGTCATGATGTGGATCAATGGAGGTGCGCATCAGCTATACTGTATAGACCGCGTTCTCTATCTCATGCATAATCCAAGGCCCGGGCGCGTCATCTTCCATGGGCCTTTTGATGGAACTAGGCAAGTAGCTACCGCTTCGCCTCGACTGGAGGCTAATCCATCTCTAGGACCTTGCAGTATCGATATGAATTCGACCTCGAGCAATGGCACGCTTTGGAATCCTTATTCCTGGAACGAAGCCGCCAATATCTTCTTTCTCGATCAGCCGTATGTTGATTGCTACTTTCGTCTTTGGGTTGCTACTGACCTAGCATGCTCTTGTACAGCGTCGGAGTTGGTTTCTCTTATGCTGACTTTGGACAGACCATACAGACCACTGAGGATGCTGCAAAGAATATCCAAGCTTTCATCACCATATTTTTCGAGACCTTCACTCAGTTCAAAGGGAGACCACTGCACTTATCAGGGGAATCGTATGGGGTCAGTCACTGATCTTCATTGTATGCAGGATACTGTACCCACTAATAATCGTACCCGGTGATTAGGGTCGATATCTTCCCGTTTTCGCAAGTGAAATATATGACCAGAACACGATCGCTAAGCAAGAAGGGCGACCAGAACTCAATCTTCAAAGTGTTATTATAGGTAACGGTAACACGGGAATCTCGGGGTGAGTCATTCGCATGATAATGAAGCTTTCTATTCTTGATCCATGCATGATCTTCACTGCTACAGCCTGTATCCTGGGCGATATGAAATCGAATGTGGAACGGCTGCTTTAGAGATACCGTTCCAGTCCATAAGCAACTGCGTTAGAATGAAGATGGCGGTCAGTGTTCTCAACTTGTTCCCATAGGAAAAGTTTTAAAAGACCGTCTGGTTCTCTAGCTTCCGCGATGCCAAAAGCAGATGCGAGAGAATTGCATTGATCAATTTGACTTGATCAATTGTCGTGCTGCTATCAATTTCTGCGACAGTGAACTGTCGACCGGAATGTGGGCAAGTGGTAAACAAAGCAATGTCCTTCCATTTCTCAACAATTTATTATTGATTCTCTTTCTCTAGGACGGAATGTCTATGATATCACAAAGGTTTGACCCGCCTCAGCCTCCTTCTCCTGTTTGACATTGATGAACAGATGTGTGTTGGGGACGATTTGTGCTACCACGAAAACACTGCCATCATAGAGTATCTGAACTTGCCAGAAGTTCGGGAGCTGCTAGGTGTTGAAACGCCTTACAATTTCTCGGGCCATTCCTCGGAAGTAGGCGCTGGTTTTGGCGCACATATGGACAAGTTCAACACTCCTACGCAATTTCACGTAGCCAACCTTTTGGACAGAGGTATTCGCGTGCTGATATACGCTGGAACCTTCGATTGGCAATGCAACTGGGTATCTAATAAGCTGTGGGTTGATGCACTGGAGTGGAGTGGATCTGATGAGTATAGCGCTGCTCAATGGAGAGATTGGTCTGTTGAAGGACGGAAGGCAGGTGAAGTGAAATCCACTCCGTTGCTGACGTTCGCCACGGTTAGAGGAGCAGGACATATGATGAGTACTCTATCTTCCTAATTTGGACCTTTACTAACTCTCGATGCAAGTCCCGCACGATAAACCGGAAGAAGCCCTTACGATGATACAGAAATGGCTAAAGCGTCAACATCTTTGACAACATTAATGATTATGTTTTGGGCTGACGGTGTTGTCAGTAGCGTACCTTGAGTGTACCACGTCTACTACCCATCTGATGGCTATTTTTGGCGATGCGCCCCCGCGTCTCACTGACCTTGACGACGAAGAAGAGTCTCGACTCTTTTCCTTCCAGCTACCAATCACATACCGGACCAAGTACCATCCAATTGGTCTATCCGTAACTCATTTTGTATTGGTCCACCCGAGATAGAGGTACTGCATCATTTCAACGACAAGTCCAATATTCCATATCAACTCCTTCTCCAGAGTCAAAGCTGAACAAATGGTCGGCCGCCGAAGTCTCTAATGGTGTTTATCGGACCTGTTCTGTCGAGAAAACAAGTCAGGGGTTTTTCACTGCAACCCCGTTGAAAAGCAGTGTCTCCATTGGCCTACAGTCTAATCTGCTTCATAACGTCCCCATGGTAATCCACCCATAAGTAAAAAAGATGACCGATTGTGCCGAAAGCAATCAACGACCAGAACCGAGCTTCAGGTTTTTCCCATGCCTGATGCTGGCAGTATACAAAAAGGACTGCTCTGATCAGATGCCGATTCACCCTTCGTGTTTCCCTCCCTTCTTCGTTCCCCCTAGTGAGTGTTGGAATTATTCGTTTCTGAGACGTCCTGGCTGAAAAATCGCTGTAGCTCTTTTTTTTTAGGCTGCCCGGCTGCGCCCCTCTGGTCCCTTCTCTTCGTTCGGTTTCCAACCCACCTACATTCTTTTAAGCAGGCTTTCCGTTCGGCGTCAATTTATTGAATAAAAATGCGTTTCTCTACCACCCTCCTCGCAGCGGCAGTGCCCCTTGCAGCCTATGCTGCTCCTGTTAGTAAAAGGCAGATTGCTGCTATCGATGTCACGGTTCTTCGTATGTGGTTTTGCGCTTTCCTCCCCCTTCCAGTATTCATCAGGCTATAGAATTCGCGGATGTTCTTGAGCAGTTGGAGAGTCAATTCTACGCGGCTGGTTTATCACAATTCCAGAGCTCTGATTACACCGCTGCCGGTTTCACTGCAAGCTCCCTCGCCATCCAGCAGATAACGAACATCCAATCTAATGAAGCAACTCACGATACTGCGTTACAGGTATGTACGATATCGTTGGGATGCTTGCGTTCAGAATTAACTCTCGTGATAGTCGGAATTGCAAGCTCTTGGAGCATCTGCCATAACATCTTGCACATTTCGACTTTTCTTCAGCTCTGACTGATGTGTCAACTATGCTTGCTACTGCTCGTGTTGTGGAGAACCTTGGTGTTATGGCTTACCTTGGAGCGGCTTCATTGATAACCGACCCTCAGCTCTTGGAAATTGCTGGCTCCATTTTAACGACAGAGGCTCGTCATCAAACGATGCTCAACGTTCTTTCTGGAACTGGAACTGCCATTCCTTCTCCTTTCGACCTTGCGTTGACCCCAAGCGAGGTCCTTGCAGTCGCCTCCCCATTCATCAGCGGAGCTTGTGACCTTGGAGTTCCTGGTTAGTTGGTTATGTATTGGAGACAGTAGTCTTGCTAACATTGATTATCTTATAGCCAACCCGACCCTCAGCATCACCAACACAGGAACCGTTTCTCAGGGAACTTCTTTGACCTTCTCGTCTTCAGCTCTCAACTCGTCTGTTGACCTCAGCGTAAGCATACGTCTTTTTTTTCACCACAAAGCGGATATTCACGCTCTTTTGTTTTTTTATAGAATGCATCATGTCAGATGTTAATCGGTGGCAACCCCATCTCCATCTCCCTTCCCCTTGATCAATGTGTCGTCCCCAACACCGTTAATGGTCCCGTTGCCATCTTCATCACCTCCGACAACGACCCCTTGCAGCCCGACCCCGTTAACCGTGCTAGCGCCAACAACATCCTCGCTGGACCCGCCGTCGCATTCATTGACGCATCCCCCGAAGTCATCGGTCAAATGGTTCGTACTGGCACTAGTACCGCCGCTGCCAGCAATGTCACCACGACCAT
This sequence comes from Gymnopus androsaceus JB14, assembly GCA_009733575.1. NCBI lineage: Eukaryota > Fungi > Basidiomycota > Agaricomycetes > Agaricales > Omphalotaceae > Gymnopus > Gymnopus androsaceus. Next base: position 29,363 of record ML769608.1, read on the forward strand.
TAGCCCTGCCGCCGCCGCGTCCCTCGCCTCAGGCACAGACGTAGCATCTGCTCCTGCAGCCACGGATGCGTCCTCTACTGGCACTGCATCAGCTTCTGCATCCACTGATGCATCCTCTGTTGGCTCTGCGTCGAATTCGTCCTCCGTCGGCTCTGCGTCGAATTCGACAGCTTCCTCAGTGAACGACCTCAGCTCTGACTCATCCGCTCCATTCCTTAATACTTTCACTGGTGCCGCAGGCCCCGTCAATGTCATTGGATGGTCCAACGTCTAATCGCCAGTTGGGTTGGACTAGGGAGGAAGGCGTAATGGGATCATTGTTTTTCACGGTTTCACATCAGGGACTAACATACTATTCTTAACGGACATTTAAGTAACGGACACTGCTTGCTTTTAATCTTCACCTTGCCTCTAGTAGCTTGGAGGAGATACCGCATTTTTTATCTTTATACCTCACAACTACAGCGTTCTTTCTATCCCCCCGCCTTCCGCCTTTCGCCTGTCTTTGGAATTGTGGATTCTTTTCGTATGTTTGTTTTCGGTCCATCTCTAGTAGTTGGCCGGTGTACCTAGAAGGGAGGCGGTCCGAATACCCCTTGAGTTTTTTGTGTCTTTAGGCTTTGTGGCATATATCATTTCTGTATAACTAGCCTAGAAGCGCGATAAATAGAGAGGATTCGTTAAATAAAATGAAAGAGTTTTGTAAAGGGTCTAGCAATAGCATTCGGCCAATGAACAAGCACGGTTGGCTACAGTACGGTATAGTTATAGTATCGACAGAAGTCAAGGGTCAGGGGTCAATCCAATTTATTTGGACAAAGCGCATACAGCACCTCAAAGGCGGACACCACCAAGCTCCAAAAGTAATATGTAAAGTATCAGTGGGGCAAGTAGAAAGCCCGTCGATGGACAAAGGAAACGCCGATTTAGCGCCAGCGGCTATTTACCATTGACTTACCACCATGGTAGATCCACTACCCAATGAGCTTGTGGACCGCATCATCGACAACTTCGACTTCTCCATCGACAAAACCACTCTTCTCAACTGCGCCCTTGTTGGAAGAGCTTGGGTTCGTGCTTCGCAGCGTGGTATCTTCCACACTATCTCTCTCAAAATCATTATACCCCCGAGTGTCGATACTTCATTCCAGCTATCGGAGGTTATCGACTATTATGTTAAGAAAAACCACCAGTTACGCGCATTATTCGATGGAAACCCGGGTCTCGCGTCCTATGTTCAATGCCTGGAGTTGTGGGACTTTTCATTCGGGACCGTAATACAGGAGGTCGAAGGGAATGCTCTTATAATTATACCTCTATCGCTGAAGTTGTCAATCGACTGTCCAAAGTGAAGAAACTAGTTCTCCACTTTTATTGGCTCAGACTGTCATTTTCACCTTCGTTGGAAGCCGCGTTGACTAGGATGTTCAGAGCGCCTTCGGTGACTGAAGTCGTCCTCGAGACCTTGGAAATTCCAAAATTCGCGGATTTGGTGTCTTTACTGAGCCATTTGACGCGTCTGAAGGTGCTCAAAATCATGGCTATATCTTGTGATGATTGGAGTGCACCGAATACCGCTCATGCGACTGGCAGTCCTCTCCCTGGGTCCATACAGCTTGATAAACTAGTTTTCAATGACCGCGATTTCATTACATGGTTCCAGCAAGGGAGCTGCCCTTTTGGACTCCAAAATCTCCGACATTTGCAGATTTTTCCTGCTGTGTTAAATTCCCAGGAGGCGGTTGATGTTCTGCAGCAAGCTGGTAAAGCTCTGACCAAGCTGACATTGAAACGGGAGAGTGAAATGGGAGGTTAGTTCGACGACTCGTGTTTTCTTTTCGATGACTAATGGACTCCAGACTTGGGCCCGGGACCGTTTCTTCATCTCGGATACACGCCCAACCTGAAAAGCCTAAAGCTGTTCAATATCTTCCGAAAGAGGTTGAAGACTCCACATCCTGTGGATTCTGTTCCCTGGATGCGGTCTCTCTTCGAACCCCTTCTGAACTCGGATCAGAAAAGGTATCCCCTGCAACGTCTAACCATTGAAATATCGGTTGATGGTTACACTATGTCGAATAATCGTTATTGGACAAAGTGGCCATCGCTTGATGCACTCCTTTCGAAGCCAGAGTTTGATTTGCTTGAAACGGTTCATATCGTGATAAAGTGTGGTTCACCGTCACTGGACCCAGGTAGGCGTGCAAGAGAGGTTCTGGACGAAATGCTTTCATTTTTGAAGGGTTCAGGAAAGCTGAAGTTTACTGTCCGTACATCACCTATACCAACCATATACGTACATCACATATACCAAACATATCCATCACTACTCATAGACAACGGTAGGCTTCCGCCTTAGTGGCAGATTGTGAGCGACCGAGGAAAAAGTCTAATATATGAAGTCATGTTCCTATATATGATCCTGCTTTGTACATACCTTTACCCGTTTACAAGTAGCTCAATGATTATAAAGTGTTTTATGTCAAGTTCTAGCTATTGGGTGCTCAATGACATACCTTTTGATCATTCTTACATGGAAAATTATTTTGCATTTATTTGACTTCCAAATAGCGATTTGGCTACTTTTTTGCATGACGGAGGAAATGGTCGGACGGAATCTTGAGATTCGACCAAGATTCGACCTTTCATTATATCTCTCTTCAAACTGCAAATTGCAAAAATCCATCCGATCATTCCCTGATACGTGAAGTTCTGAGCCTACTCAATTTTTTTCACGATTTTAGGACACCATTAGGTAGGCAAAAAAGTCTTACAATTCAAAAGCGGACAGACGAAAATGTGGCGGTGCAATCAATCGAGTAAGGTCGGTGTAGATGCCCACCGTAAGTTACTTACTTTAGGGCGCGCCAGCGCGAACCGAAATTTTGAGGGGTTTTGCGACCGAAGAAGCATGCTAAAGGCAGAAATTCGAAGTGCTGAAGTGTCAAGAGTGTGCTCAGGAAGGTGTTTTAACGTCTGAAATAGCGCAAAAGTACATCGTATACTATGGTCAGATAAGATCTGATAGTAGTTTCCGAGGTGTCCTAGAAGGGAGGCCCTTGGTTTTTTGCGTCTTTAGACTTTGTGGCATTATATCACCGTTTCTGTACTAACTAGCTTGAGAGCGCGATAAATAGAGAGAACTCGTTAAATAAAATGAAAGTGTTTCGTGGAAAGTCTGTTGACAGTATTCTTCTAATGCTCTATGTTGTGATCAACTTTATTCTGCCCGATGAATAAGTAATTCCAGTGCAAAGTTGTACATGAATACAATCCTAGACTTGAATAGCAGTTGTAACAGGCGATGTCCACAGTCCGTTCAACCCCCAATCTAGTCATCATCACTCTCATCACTCGAGGAGTAATAATCCTCGTCCCCGCTATCCCTCCCCAGCAAGCTGATACAACGATATCGGGGGACCCCTCGGAGGAAGCACTGGTGTCCCCCTTAGGCACAATGGCCAAAGTAAGAAAATCATCCAACACCTTTGGCTCGTCATCCCGGCTCTGCTTCATCCATCTGCGCATTCATTAAGTTCCACATTGATTTCAACTCCGCCTTCATCTTTTGCTGATGCCGGTGCCGGTACACGACAGGAGCGGTAGACACGGGAGCAGCGATTTCGTCCATGCATCATCTTCCGAGTTTGAGCCCGCAGAAGTGCAACGGATAAAGAGATTCTAATGAGACCTCGGGTAGTGGTTGTGGTTGAGCTCGAGATGATGAAGGTGTTGGTAGTCGTAGAAGAAGGTAAAGGAGCAGGCTGGACGAATACATTCGAGGGGTCATGTAATTCGAGACGAGATGGGGCGCTTGGGTTCCACAATAGGACTCGGTTGCGTTTCATTGGACGTTTGGCCTCTGGTACTGTCTCGTCCTCTGCATCCGAAAATGTTGGCGTAGCTCTCTTCACAGCCTTGTTGGGTTTCACAGCGGCAGAAACAGTTGAAGCCTTTCGGCTCCGCTGTGTTCTTGATTATCTCAATCGAAGGAAAGGCTTTAGGCGATCCACTGTGGTTCATTCCGGGTAAATACCTGAGAGATTGTTAGGACAACAAAACTCTCATCTTTGCCTTTTGAAGGAATATGTCAAAAAGGGGATTGCTATAGGAGAGCGGGATAAACTATTTGTCAAGTGTGAATACCTCCAGAAGGTTGCCATATCACAGTAGGAACCTTGTCAATGAATAAAGAGCAAGGCGGTTTAATGGTACTTGGCTAGCAGAAGTTACAGTAAATGATGATCTGGCGGTGTTGTGTTTGACTGGAAACATCAGCTGAAGGGAAAGAAGGCGGACGCCTTCAGATTTTGTCATGAACAGTAGTCTCATAGACACGACCTGCCTAAAAGAGGAACCGTCACTAACCATCTCCTTGAAGGCGGTGCAGTACTTTTGGCGTTTTTCGTCAGTTAACCCTAGCAGCTTCTGGTCCATTTCGCCTGCAATATAGTCGGACTTGATGATAGGGAACCATTCATCATTCTCCTTTATACTGGTCTTGACTACCTCGCTGGTTGAGCTTGACAGCAATTATTGGGTGAGGAACATCGACATCTGCAAAGGCATCTCCTGTCACAACGAAATGCTGCACGAACTTGATCGTTTCTTTCCATACCGTCTTCCGCTGGTAGTTTCAGCGCTTGCTTGTGGCGATCTATACACTGCCGCAGGTTCATGAAGATACTCATACACATCGCGCGCGGCCCAGCCATACTGTGTGATCGCATGACTCAACAGAATCTTTGCTGCTTCCTCCGGATTGATGGTCGAGACCGACTGCTCCTGCTCCTTTGTCTCCTCCGTCGCGTTCTGCTCCTGCTCCTGCGTGTCATCTGGATACTCGTCCTCAACCATCTCGTCTTCCTGCTTGTTGTGAATGAAGTCTCGGCCGGAAATCAGAGCTTCTTCCAGAGTTGTACGATGAATCAAATGCAGTTCGAATTCCGGTTTTATTGGGTCATCTCGGTGATTGAGCCAGTAATCAATGGCCTCCATCGTCTGGGTATATTTATGCTGTACCTTCCAGCTGTCAGGATGGTCAGCGGTTATCTCGTGATATTAAGAGAAGACATACCCAGCCAAAAGTTCTTTGACTGTCCAGAAAGGAACCCCCACATACGCGCATCCCTCCTCTCTAGCCAAATGTGGTACCGTTTTGGGTCAGGGGAAGCCGCCTGAACGGCAAACACTCTCCGTGCTTCAGCTAGACCAGTAGGCTCCTCCGTTTTGGCATCCACGTCGATTAAAGCCCATATAGAGCCATTGGAAGCGGTCACCTCGGGTATAATAGTGAAGTCGAATGTGGAAGGTGATATCGGTGTGTAGGCACGATCGTTGTAGAACAAAATAATGTGGACGCCATGATAGAAGAGGACCGGAGCTCTCTGGCATGGCGAATCGTCTTTGAGGGTCAATAGAACAGCAAGTAGGTACCACAGGAATACACTCTTGCCTACGCAAAATTTCAGTATACAGCAGCAATAGTTGATATTCAGGATACACACCAGTACCAGGTTGGCCAGAAATCAGAACTCCGCTATGATTAGTATCTTCTCGTTGGTAGCGTCCGAACAGACGTTCGACCATAGCAGAATAAGAGGCCAAAACTAAAACTGTACTCCCGCAATCATCGAGCGTATAGGTCAAAGATGCATTTCCCGACTTTGGGGCGATTTCCAGCGTTCGCGGGTAAGGGCCTTTATCGTCCAGGGGATTAGTATGATTCTTCCAGTGATCCAGCAACTCCTGCCACTTCAGTTCAGCGGCCTTCCACTTACGGAAACGGTTCTGAGCCCAGGGGTAGAGGTCTGCGTATGATTTCATGGTCAGAGCGAAAGCAGAAATAAGCGCCCAGTCGCTTGAAAGAAACGCAAATCTCGTCTTCAGCTCTCAACTCGTCTAGGGTGGTGCTAATACCTAGGTTCCAATTAAGATTGGTCTCTAAAAGCCAAAGCCATTCCCGCTACGAGGAGTATGGCTTCGCCCCAACTTCAAGTTGGGTCGGTCAGTTGTAATGGACTAGGGCAGGCGTAATGGGATGTCAGGGACTAACACATTCTTAACGGACAATTTAAGTAACGGACACTGCTTGCTTTTAATCTTCACCTTGCCTCTAGTAGCTTGGAGGAGATACCGCATTTTTTATCTTTATACCTCACAACTACAGCGTTCTTTCTCCCCCCGCTCCCCGCCTTTGCTTGTCTTTTGAGTTGTGAATTCTTTTCGTATGTTTGTTTTCAGTCCATCTGTAGTAGTTGGCCGGTTTACCTAGAAGGGAGGCGGTCCGAATACCCCTTAGTTTTTTGTGTCTTTAGGCTTTGTGGCATATATCATTTCTGTACTTACTAGCCTAGAAGCGCGATAAATAGAGAGGATTCGTTAAATAAAATAAAAGACTTGTGAACGCTCTAGCAATAGCCAATGACCATTTGAGAAAGCACCCAACAGACTGATCATGGTATAGTCGACAGAAGTCTTGGTCGATAATGTGAAGAGTCGGGTGAAGAAGATAGGTTTATGTTCTTACACTGAAAGATGTACAAAGTATATCACAGATTCTCGATATATTGTCATATGTAAGTATTTCCGTTATCTCGAATTATTCCTTGTTAACTAGATACTTAACTAGGAAGACACCGAATTCTTCAAGTGTCAGCAAAAGCAGCACCTACGGTGGCAAAGGCAGCATCAATGGCAGAAGTAATGGAGGCTGCTTGGGCCAAGAGATCTGCCTACGGGCACCAGAACAGAGTTAGTGTCTTGGTTTCAACGTTATGCAATGAATGACGACTCGACACACCGGTGTATCCGCAATCATTGCGTTTTCAAGGTTCTTTGTTTCTGCATCCAAATCCACCACGTCTTGCTTAATCAAAGCAAGTACACCTCCAAGAGGCAATGCGCTGAATGCAGGCACTTTTTGAGCGAGTGAGATGAGTGCGTCAATGATAGTCGGCTCAAAAGCTTCAACTTCCTTAAGGATGGTTTGACCGTCCGTGTCATCCACAGGTCCAGTTGCCTAGTAATACAGTAGGGTCGTTCAAGGGGCAAATGAAAAAGGGTATCCATCGACATTTGAAAAAGCTTACAACAACGTCGGTGGTAGTGGAGGCAAGTGCAGATGCTAAGGTAGTAGCTAGTTCGTGAATTTCCTACATGAATATGGGAACGAGGTAAGAAAATAGTACATCTCCCAGCCAGGTCTCATGAGCCAAACTTACCAGAGCTTCCAAAAGAGACCCTCCGGTGGTAGGGAACGCATGAATGGCACTGTCAATAACAGTGACCTGACTTGCTATATTGGCTATATCTTCTTCGACCTGGTAAACGGCGGCGATACAAGCAGTAACAAAGGCCAACAGAATCGCAAAAGATGATACGAAGCGTGCCATACTCACTGGATGTACTGACGCAGTGGTCGTGGTGAGATTTAAGAGAGTCGGGTTCAATTCTGGGATGTAACTGCCAAGAGCTCAGCTCCTATGGCGAGATCGTCAGCTGGAAGGTACTATCGACTTGATACATAATTCCTCGCGAAAGTTGTGCCATATGAGAAACAGAGCTATAGAATTGGCTGAATTAAAAGCATTCTGTTGCAGTGAGTTCAATCAGCGCTCAAATGATTTCGAGCTGTAAGAAAGGATCAGGTGAGGAATTCAAGACGAAAGGAAAGAATAGACGAGCTGGTCTCTTGATAATTCCCCTATTCCTTCAATTGGTGTGAATTGGCCGGGTGCGATGTCCTTGTTATTTTTAAACATTTGGTCAAAATCGTTACAGACTCGGGTCTGCGCGGTCAGCGGTCAGCCTTGAGTACTTTTGGATTTGAATAATCAAGTTGAGCATGAGAACAATACCGGGATACTGTTGTAGTTCCTTTTGTGCAAATCGGCGGAGACCCTTGAGTCTGTCTCCTGGATGCGCGTCCTCCTACTCATTGTGAATATGAATGAAGTCTTGGCCTGAACCCAGTGGTAAATCGAATGTAGAAGATGATATCGGGGTGTAGGCGCGATCGTTGTAGAACAAAATAATATGGATGTCGCGATAGAACTTTCTGGACCGACAAATCATCTCTGAGCGTCAATAGAACAATAAGTAGGTACCACAGGAATACACTCTTGCCTATGCAAAATTTTAGTACAGCAGCGATACTTGATAGTTATTCGGGATATACACCAATACCAGATTGGCCAGAAATCAGAATTCCGCTATGATTAGTATCTTCTTGTAGGTAGCGTCCGAATAGTAGCAGACGTTCGACCATAACAGGATAAGAGGCCAAAAGCTAAGACCGTCATCGAGCGTATTGGTTAAAGGTACATTTCCCGAATTTGGGACGATTTCCAGTGTTCGCGGGTAAGACTTTCAAGAAATGGTTCTGAGTCCGGGGTAAAGGTCTAGGGTATGTGCCATAACTTATAAACGTCCAGTACGAAGCAACTTGAAAGAAGCGCTTGCCGAATCTTGCCTTTAACTTGCTTTTAACCACAACTTCTACATCTCGTTCAAGGCTCATTTCACTGTACGTGTCGGTTTCTTTCTGTTGATATTCTAGCCACAGCTCATGAACCGTATTGGGATTTCTAGCAGCGTAATCCACTTGCAGACAATCTTCGTTTCATCACTCGGCCTTGGCCCTTTTTGTTTCGATGGCTCGTCTAGCTCTAAACCCACGGCCTCGCATCGAAGAGCTTGGGTCAAAAGAAATTTCCTCCATCCAAACCCAAATCTCCGAAACGGAGACTCAGATAGAGACCTTCGACGATCAGATGAACGAGCTCAAACGCGTATACGAGGCTCACTGGCAAGTCTCCGAGTTGATGCTTCAGAAACAGGCAAAACTTGACAAAATTGAGTCGCTCCGCAATACTCTTTCACCAATTGGTCGTCTTGCGGTCGAATTACTTGCCGTGATCTTTGAGGCAGTTTGTCTTTCAGAGGATGTCGTCGATGAAGAGTTGGAGTATCAGAATGATGTAATTCGTTCTGTGTTCATGATTTCTGACGTTTGTATGGGTTGGAGGCAGGTTCTCCATGATACACCCAAAGTCTGGTCGAAGCTGCATCTTTCCTCTTATAGGCATCCCAAACTAATCTGCGGCAAGTCTCCGCAGTAGGTTAAAGAGTGGCTACGTCAAGCACAGGGCTATCCCTTGGACATAAAGCTCGATCTTTCTGCCTCTTATGGCGACGACCCAGCCGATGCCAATGCACTCATTGAGTGCATTATGAAATTCCGCCAACAGTTTCACTACCTTCAACCTCGAGGTGATTCTGGGATGTACCTCTCTGTTTTCCAACTACCATCCTCGTCATTCCCTCTATTAGAGAAGTTGACTCTAACATTCTTGGACATGTTTTCCCCGTTATTCGATGCCATGAATATTACAAGTCGAGCATTTCTCGGATCTCCCAACTTGCGAGATTTGGAAATTGTTGATTATTGGCCAAAGGCATCTGTGTTGGAGCTGGTAGATATTCCTGCGGAGCAATTGACTTCACTCAATATTGCTGCCCCTCGTCCGCAATACGACCTTGATGTATATGTGGATATGTTATGCAGGTGCAAGAACCTCGCAAAATTGAGGTATTACGTTCTGTTTCCTCGCGTTCTGGATCAGAATTTTGGTGGATTCACGCAAGGTCTTTCCATTAATCTCCCTGCATTAAAGTCGCTCGATATCACTTGCGACATACCTCCTGTCGTGAGCCCCTTGGCGTGCTTCATGACGCCTATGCTTGAAGATTTGACTCTTGAATGGCGAGGCCATGATTATCATGATCTTTACTTGGACATTGTCGGTTTACAGAATCGCTCAATGACTGCGTTATCATCTTTGACAATAAACCACTTTTTGGCGGACGAAACATTCACCAAGGAGATGATTGCGATTCTATCCATTCTCCCCGAGCTTACTTCGCTTTCGATTGATGGCTATAAGTACCCAGGATCTCAATCCTTTGGTTCGAGCTATAACGTATACCAAAGACCAGGAGTGCATTCTTCTACCAAAGCTGACGCGGTTTAGACTTTCACCGTTTGAGGATGAAGGGTATCCGGAGGAGATGACGACGATGATCCTGTCGCGGTGGTGGCTAGACAAGGATAATGGTAAACATAAGGGATTGACGCGGTTAGAGAAGGTGGTTTTGCCTGGTTCTTGGGTTGAGGAGGAGGTCAGTGTGCGCATATCTCATCTACCGGGTTTGGATGTGGAGTATAATTGGGAGCTGTGACTGTACTAAAATACTGTTGTTTGTACTACAACCGGCGGAGACAATGAAGGAACATCGGCGGCGATCATTTTCCATAAGCAGAAAGAGAAGTATGATGGCGCCTACTGAGATGGTCCCTTAGCTTTTATTCTTCATCCTCCATCATCTATGGCTCCAAATCCAAAGCTCTTCTTGGACGCCGTCGGTTGGTCGGCACCAGCTGAACATTGGCCCTTCGTTGAACAGAGCGTTAAAAGCCCAAAAGACCCCTGGTCAACAACTGCCTGCGAAACGAAACTTGCCTGAACGCGAATTCTACTCTGTCCGATGTCAGTATTGTTATTTGAATGAAATATCTCTGATAATCTATGCTTTTCAGACCGCTTCAAACCATCACTCATCGATTCTACAAAACCTGGGTCTCTAGAGGTCAGGCGCGGCAGCGATGCCTCTACCAAGTCTGTGACAGTTGAGCATGCTAGCTCTCAGGTTTGGGGTTTGAGTTTTGATTGTTGGCACACGAAGCTCAGTTTTTAGCCAGGAGAAATTTACTCGTTTCCTGGGAATGAAGTGGCATCGAAGGAATGGACCTGTGTTTTGATATATGATGAGGAAACTGGAGTATGTCGATCGCCTTGTGTTCTTGTAACGGTCTCTCATTATTGACTTTTTGGCAGGGATACACGCTTGAAAAGATCGAATCGTCTATAGCCTTGGGTCCACCAGAGAAACGGGCAGGGACTACTCGGCCTTCCCGTATGTCCGATGAGGCCGCATACCCCGTTCTGCCTCCGCTGACTCTCTCATGTCCTCAGGCTCTCCTGCAGATTCTCCTGCAGCCACTACAGCAACGAGCAGCACACAAGCTGCTGGCACAGATTCAGCTTTCGAAGAAATTCTGCCAGAATCGTTACTTCCTTCTAGTACTCCGATGATAGTAGACGACGATGAAGAGGATATCCTTTGCAAATCCAAGTTCAACCTCCGCCACCTCCGCCACCTGCTCAACAACGTCCACGGAAGCCTCTTCCTCAAAGATCTCGCACGGAGCAGCAACGTCCGTCTACTGCAAAGGCGTCAACTGCTTCCGCCGCTGTAAAACCCAAGAAGGCTGCGAAGAGAGCTACACCAACGTTCTCGGATGCAGAGGACGAGACAGTAGTGGAGCCCGAACGTCCAACGAAACGCAACCGAGCTCCTCCTCCTATTCCGGAACCCAAGCGTGGACCATCCCCATCTCGTCTCGAATTACCTGGAACCTCGAACGTATTCGTCCAGCCTCCTCCTTTACCTTCTTCCATGACTAAACCAATACCTTCATCATCTCGAGCTCAACCACAACTACCCGAAGTCCCACTAGAACCTCTTTCTCCATTGCCACCTTCCGCGGGCTCCGACTCGGAGGATGATGAATGGGACGAAATTGCTGCTCCCGTGTCTACCGCTCCTGCCGCTGTACCTGTACCGGCACCAGTACCAGCAGAAGATGAAGGCGGAGTAGAAATCGATGTGGACGAGTTTGAGAACTTGATGAATGCGCAGATGGATGAGGCGGAGGATGATGAGCCAGAGGCACTGGATGATTTCCTTACTTTGGCTATTGCGCCTGAGGAGCAGACGCCAGTGCTTCCACCGAGGGGTCCACCGATATCGCTGTATCAGCTTGCTAAGGGAGGGGATAGCGGAGACGAGGATGATTACTCCTCGAGTGATGAGAGTGATGATGAATAGATGGACTCTGCGCGCGCACTGTTTACAACATTAAAAGGTTCTGCTATTCTAAGGATTATATTTATCTCTGTACAACTTTGCATTTGGAATTACTTATTCATAGAACATATCATAATAAGTATGGGGCATATTTATTTGACGAAAATCCTCTCTCTATTTGATGCGCTTTTAGGCTGGTTAGTAGATGCATGCCACAAATAGAAGTACTGGACGCCTCACTCTGTAGGTGTCTGTTAGGTGTCCGTTAAACAGACTAGAGTGTTATCGACAGGAACGTCGCTTCATCTGCTTGAGTGTACGCTTTTGCAAATGAACAGGGGTCGATTCAAGAAGGCGGAAGGTTCCTTCCGGTTGCAATAATTACAAGAAAGGAACGACGACAGTATACCGTATGTCTATTTCGATAATCACAGGTCCCAGTTATACTCCACATCCAAGCCCGGTAGACGAGATATACGCACACTCACATCCTCCTCAAACAAACTCCCAGGCAAAACCACCTTCTCTAACCGCGTCAGTCCCTTATGCTTACCCTTATCCTTGTCTAGCCACCACCGCGACAGGATCATCGTCGTCATCTCCTCAGGATACTCTTGAGTCTCAAACGGCAAAAATCCAAACCGCGTCAGCTTTGGTAGAAGAACGCGCTCCTGGCCTTTGGTATAGGTGATAGCTCGAACCAAAGGATTCAAGCCGGTGGTACATCCATCGATCGAAAACGAAGTAAGCTCGGGAAGAATGGACAGAATCGCAATCATCTCTCTGGTGAATATTTTGTCAACCAAAAAGTGGGTTATGGTCAAAGATTGACAACGCAGTCGTCGAGCGGTTCCGTAAACCAACTATGTCCATGTAAAGACTATGATAATCCTGGCCTTGCCATTGGAGAGTCAAGTCTTCAAGCACAGGCGTCGTGAAGCACGCCAAGGGGCTCACGATAGGAGGTATGTAGCAAGTGATATCGAGCGACTTTAATGCAGGGAGAGTAATCGAAAGATTTCGCGTGAATCCCACAGAACTCTGATCGGGAAATGGAATGCAATACGCCAATTTCGCAAGATTCTTGCACCTGCGCAACATATCCACATAAACATCGAGGTCGTGTTCCGGATCCATAGCAGCAATATCGAGCGATGTCAACTGCTCCACAGGAATATCCACCAGTTCCAACACAGATGCATTTGGCCAATAATCGACGATTTCCAAATCTCGCAAGTTGGGAGATCCGAGAAATGCTCGACTTGTAATAGTCATAGCATCGAATAACGGGGAAAACATATCCAGGAATATGATGGTCAACTTCTCTAATAGAGGGAACGACGAGGATGGTAGTTGAAAAATAGATAGGTACATCCCGGAATCTGAGCCTCGAAGTTGAAGAGAGCGAATCTGGTGGCGGAAATTCATGATGGTGTCGATTAGTGCATGGGTTTGGTTGTCACCACCACGAGAGACGGAAAGCTCAAGCTTTACGTCCAAGGGATAGCCCTGCGCATGCTCTAGCCACTCTTTAGCCCACTCCCGCGACTTGCCTTCAATGAGTTTAAGATGCTTGCGAGAGGAAACATGTAGCTTCGACCAGACTTTGGGTGTTTCTCGGATAACCTTTCTCCAACCGGTAGAAACTCCAGAAATCATAAACACAGAACGCATCACATCGTGCTCTTCATTATCGACGCTATCCTCCGAGAGACAAATATCTTCGAAAATCACGGCAAGCAGTTCGACTGCAAGCCGACCAATCGGCGAAAGAACATTTCGGAGGGACGTGATTTCGTAGAGTTTTGCCTGTTTCTGAAGCATCAACTCGGAGACTTGAGTCTCGTATACATGTTTGAGTTCGTTCATCTGATTGTCGAGGGTCTTTATCTGAGTTTCCGTTTCGGAGATTTGGGTTTGAATGGTGGAGATCTTTTTAGACCCGAGCTCTTCGATGCGAGGCCGTGGGGTTAGAGCTAGTAGACGAGCCATCGAAGCCAAAAGGGCCAAGGCCGAGTGTCTGCAAGTGGATTACGCTGCTGGGAAGCCAATACGGTTCAAGAGCTGTGGCTATGATATCAACAGAAAGAAACCGTCACGTACAGTGAAATGTGAGCCCTGAACGAGATGTAGAAGTTGATGGTTATGTGGTTGGAACTGAAGGCAAAATTCGGCGAGCGCCTCTTTCAGCCGGATTACGCGCCCGTAAGAGGGCGAGTCTTTTCCCAAGTGTAAAGAGAAGCGCAGGTGTTGTAAAAAGGAGACAGCAATGCATGTCTTTATATCAGACCATATATAGGCCTGCTCGGAATTTTTGCCTGATAGTTCAGCGAAAGGACGGGACAAAAGGTAGGTGATCGAGCTCTCACCGATTAATTCACGAAACTCGTTCAAGCAATTCTACTTTATTCGCCTGCAGCCTGTCGATCCGAGTCCTCCATGTTCGAGCTGCACCGTCACAATTTACACCTAGTCCAAGCCCAATGCGAAGGTCAGATAATGGACGATTTCAGTCCTCTTCCTCCCCACCTGCACCATTTCTTTTCCATCTCCTCCTCTTCGTGAACCCTCGCCATCAACCGCACTATACACTTCTGCTCCATCCTGTCTCATGCCTCAGGCTCTTCTCATGTACTCAAGTTTCAACAACGCGAACTCACTTTAGGGACTAGGACCTGGGATACTAACTCGGCTACGACTGAACAACGACGTTCGTTCAATCAATCTTTACATCATTTCCGACGTTATTAGCTTGCTTAGCTTCTTTTTGCTGCGTCCGATAATCAACATCTGCATGCCTTGGAGCTCCACTAGACTCCTGCAATCCTACTGTTTCGAGCAGGCGGGAAGGAGGCGGAGCGGTAGTTGGAGACAGAGAACTGGGACGCTGGAGTGTGTTTTCCGATTTGCGAATTCAAGGTTTCACCAACGCTTTGTTTGGAAAGGTGATCAAACGTGCAAGCTCAGCTGGTTTCAAGGCGTTTGTGAATTGAGACTGGACGGTCGAGTTACGAGTCACAAAAGAGGCAGCTTGCTCATCGTTTCTTTTTGGTTTCAGACTAATATTGCTCTCATGATCTTCTTTGGAGGCTTCCGGGATCCGATCTGTGTCCTGTCCTGTTGCATCGTCTGGACGCCGCTTTCGGAATCCGTGTCAATTTGGAGCAGGTAGAAGGGCAGGAGCTAAAGCAGGCGTACGCGAGTAGGGAGCAGGACCGCTAATTCGACAAAGTTTTGCTTTGGATCTTCGGATTCCTGTCTAATTTTTCTTCTGAATTTGAATCTGCAGATGAATTTGACTTTTATTTGTCGTGCGTCGGTCTTTGATTGGTGGACTTGCAGTTAACTGCCCTTGGGTAACATTTTGGCAATTCGGGTTCCGCAGCTTTTTGTGTCCTTTTTTTTTTGCCTATACTCAGGCTCTCGAGCTACCACTTTTCTTCAAACTTCGATAAATCTATCGTCACTCCATGTGAGTCCTATTCCTGAATATTTTCTGCTTTTGCTTTCACCTTGCTTGTACTAGGGACTCGAACCGCCGAGTGTTGACTTTCGCTCTCTGTCCGAAGATGGATGTAAAGCAGGGAATGACCGTTCCATCAATAGCTTCTTGGCACCGGTGTCACAAAGTCGATAGTGGGATTCACTGAGATGCGTCTTTGAAGGTTCCGGACATGAAGTTATTGATATTTGAGAACTTGACGAAACAGGTTTGCTCGTCATACGTATGATTTATGGAAACCTATGGAAACATTGGTTGAGTAGTAATTGCATTGCTAGTCATTGGCTTATAAGATATTATTGCTGATCGTCAGTCCTTTTCCTTCCTATTAGGATTTTTACTAACTATTCTCTTTCTCTTTTCATCTCAACATTTCATTTCATTTTTATTCTAGATCGATGCTGCATCGATTTTTCGAGTCTTCAATGGAATGCGGCAATAGCCATGGCGAACATATGCGGGTGGAAGTGTTTGGTGACTCGGCTCTTTTACTCTCTAGCTTTGTGAGTGACTAATGTTCCTCCAACTTCTGTAAGTATCACTATTGGATATCTAATCTTCTCAAAGGGAAACGAAACGACAGGCATGCTGTTCCTGCTTCCACTTTCAATAATAACTAGTCTGCCCGGTACCGGGGCAGACTCCGAGATAAATCTGCCGGAGGTGGCTTATCAGAGGTACAATTTCTTTCTTATGAGCGCCGCTGAGGGCCTTGGTTCTTTGGGTCATAACAGCGTTAGCAACTCCTCCCTCTCTGGTTGCATTTGTCTTTGAGGTTGAGCTTACTTGCTACCTGAACTCATGCAACATTTTCATACAATCTTTCGTACAGTTTCCGCATATTTACATATTTACATACATGAATGTTTACTTGTTGTATCTCCGAGTCGCGAAACACCATTGAAACAGATTCCACACATAATTTCGAACATGGCCATATTCTGCATTCCATCGCCATCAGGAACGTCATTTAATCCTGAACAGGAGTAATGGTCCACAGCTCAGTGGGAGGGAAGCGCGGCGGGAAACTTGGTTGAACAATCAGAGGGCGTACTGCGAATCTAGATCGATAACTGGATTTTAGTGGACCCCACTCTCAAGATGTTTGATGAATTCTACCTGATTCTGAGCGTCGTCGTCCTGGCTGTACAACCCAACCGGTCTGACGGTCCGCAGTCTCGATCCTGCAAGATCTCAGCATTAGCAGCAGTTTCACTGGGAATGAAGGAAGTACCGTACGTATATTGGTTGGGTCCATGCTGAGGCTGCGCGGTAATGATCCACGCTTGAGAAGATGCTTGCTCAGTGATGAGATAGGCGTACAGAAGTCCGTTCTGTACTCCCACTACAGCTCCTTTATTCTTGAGCTGGTAGGTACCGTTGCCGACTGAGACAATCTCCCAAGCCGTCTCCTGCATCAAGCTAGTAAATCCCTGGGCAGGGCAGCAGACGCGTTTCGGATTCAAACTCAAATCCTCGACCATATTACGACCGGCAATATTATCATTACCGCCGGTGCTGTTGATGATATAGCATTGGCCACTGGGTACAGACATCAGGATCCAAGCTTTGAAGTGAGACGATTTGTGTTGATGAAGTTTGGGGAAACTAAGCGTCGACTCTTTATACTATGAGATTGAATGGAGAGTATTTAAAGGTAGACGATATGCTCCCATATGCATTCAAATGAAGTTCGCTTTGGAGCCTGTACGGACGCGAGACTACGCCGCTGGAAGAGAGTGGGGAAATGAAGGCTCTCGCGCCACCTGGCTGATAGGTATAATGGTGCTTCAACCAAGCTCAGGTTCCTTGTCGGAAGCTATAGCTCTTGCGCCATTTGCTCGATAGGTGGAATGGTGTCCCAACTACGCTTGCAGTTCGGGAGCCCAGAGTCTTACTAAGTATGAAAGCTCTTGCGCCCTTTACCTCCATTTACTACCCAATACTGAGTCATGTGTAATATAGAGTGCTGCCAAGTCTAAGTTCAACTAAGCTTCCGTGCTTCAAGAAGGCTCGCCAGTGAGAGAAGGGTTTTATAAAAAGTTGCACTCAATACTGTGGAGTCTCGCGCTATAAACCCGCTTCATGGCACATTGGAGAAAGGCTCGATTCCACCCTAAGCAGTGCTTCTGAGTTTCAAGCCACAACGTACAACATTGTCGTATGACTATACTTCTCGATTTACGGGTACGTAGTATTCATATGTTGGTCTTTTTTCTCCTTGAGGAACTTTCTTTGATCTAAGCGGTTCAACTCCGATTATTACACCCAGTGGAGAAAAACAGATCCTCCTGAACTTGAAATACTGGTTAATTGCTCCGACAACTGAGTCGGAGTTCCCCAGGCAAATAAATACCGCCACTTTTAAAGATTTCTTGCCGTCTTTAACCCGCAGTGACAAAATATGTTGTATGTAGTATGGTGTGGCGACTGAAGTTGAGGTATTCTCCTCCGTACTTAGCCCGCTACATATCAAGGTTCAGACATTAAGTATCGAAGGAGCTTAGTGACGATTCACCAGGCTTTATTAGGTTTTATTTCTCTTCCGTTTTTCACCCGCTGCTTAGTATCAAGATTCAGACATTGAGTATCGAAGGAGCTTCAGGATGATCCACCCCCTATGGTGTGGCAAAAACTTCATCGTTTTATTGAACCGCGACATGTAAAATGTTCTTCAAAGATGCTCTGATCCTGCAGCCCGAGTATGCCATAAACTTCAATGCCAATTGCAAGTGCCTCGAAACTTAGTGTAAGAAATGACTGTATCACTGTTATGAGCCGGGACTAAGTGGTGAACAATTAGTTCACCCCCCTTGTTTCTGGACTGATCACCCAGGAAATTATCACCCATGTTTGCCCCATGTCGATCGGTTCTAGTACGAATTAATTTCCCTGGCAGCTTTCATATTAACCGCATACCCTGTTATTCTAGGTCTGGATTGGCATGGACGCCACAGCCAGAGCATTGATTGTGCTGACTCGACATTGGCATTCAACTGTTGTGGCTGCCCCGAATTCAAGATATGTATGTACATGCTTTGAAGGGTCCTAGCCTGCGGATGTAACTTCCCTGACCGTTGATAGAGGCCAGAGTCGACGACCCCACACTCAGCTCCCTCGACTGTCCCGAATTCAAGGACTTTTTTCCTCGAAAACCCAACACGTAAACTTGGACACTCTATACGTGCTCCGCACACATGCTCAATACTCGCCACCCTCCTCCTCGAATCAGCTACAGTTCTGTTCTGGGGATTGAAACAGAGGTTATGGATGGTATCATTGGGAAGGTGAGTTACCTATTATCATGGACTGGAATTGGGTAGTATTGGCAGCACTAGTACTAATTATGTCGGTATAAGCATAAGATGGACCGTATAGTTTTGAAAATAAATTCAGCCGTGAAACCCATGATTCAGCCGTTAGGTGGCGTTATGAACCTAAACTCAATTCAATTTATAATGGCCGGCCAAATTTAGCGTATAAGCGCCGAAAATGCCAGTTCAGAGGCGTGGCGGTTACTTACTTGTCCGGCTCCGAAATTAATTGCCGTTTGCTGCCGCGTCCATACCGGAATGATCCGCTCGACGGAGTTTGGCACAAGCATGCTTATTCGCGTCAAGTACAAATCACTCCAGACTGAAGAAAATCAGGCTTCGTGTCATTTAATACTGAACCAGCGAAAGGTTACAAGGACAGTGCGAGCAAGCGGTACTGTTCTTCAGAATGTTCTCAGCTTTGAGGAACTTTGACCTGCGGCCGAGTACTGGTAAACCCTCTTTCAAAGCTCAGTCCTCTTTGAACATTTTACTTTGATGAGACAGTGGTTTGGTAACTTTATAATTTATTAACATACTTCCTTACAGAAAAATCATAACGGTAAGTCACTGTTCCACGTCAGCCATTGAATATTTCATCTCCTTTTCGCAGCCTACTATCGTTATGAGATTTGCTGTCACGCCATACTTATACGCATCTCGCTCACCAATGAACAGCGGCGTCTTTAGCCATGCGGTGACCAAGTTCAACTAAGCTTCTCGCTGTATATGGGTAGAATCGGAGTTCTTTTTGAATTCTATAAAGCCTTGACTGTTTGGTTCATTTCGATATCCCATTCTCTCTTGCTCATCATGCTCAGTATTCTTTGGGTCTTATTCCTTCCACTTACAGCTGTGGCCAGCATCGCTGGATCAGACGCTAAGCAGATTATCATGCTACCCAACCCCCTTGGGCCTGGAGAAGCTCCTGCGGAAACGCCCTACTGGCGTGAGCTCATAAAACACCAGGGAACGGCACCATTCAATCCTAATGCGACCTACTCTGTCTACCGAAATGTCAAGGACTACGGGGCCATAGGCGATGGTATTGCTGATGATAGCGCCGCAATCAAGTAAGCATTTTTGCTCAGTATATTGTGTCCTATCTAATTCTGCTTCCATAGTCTTGCCATATCCGATGGTGGCAGATGCGGAGGTGGAGGTTGTGAATCCTCTACGTGCGTGTATTCTTTGCTTGTAACCAACGTACCTGAATTATGATGCGGCAGGATTACTCCAGCTGTCGTCTACTTTCCTTCAGGGTGAGCTCTCCGATGCCTTGAAGTATCTTCAGTGCTGATTTTACTTCAGAACCTATCTCGTGAAAAAGGCTATCACACCGTACTACATGACTCAGTTGCTTGGGGATCCTAGGGACCCTCCGACGTTATTGGCCGACGAATCTTTTCGTGATATGGCAGTGATAGGTATGCCGAGGTTTTCTCAGTCGGTACTAGTCTTATACCATATGTCACTAGACGCAGATCCGTACATAGCAGGAGGACAATGGTAAGCACTCATTTTAATAGTCCTTATGTTGTGGCGCTCATATAATGTATAGGTTTGTCAATCAGAACAATTTGTGAGTACTTACGGAGAGGCTGATATGGGGCTAAAACCGTCTAAATGAACTGCTTAGTTATCGTACCGTCAAAAACTTTATAATTGACGTTCGCAGGTCGGCACCCTCATCTTTTAAGCTGTTGTTGCACTGATGCCTGCTTAGAGTGCCTGCTAGTGTTTCTCAGGGAACTGGAATACATTGGCAGGTTGCTCAGGCCACCAACTTGCAGAACATCGTCTTCAGAATGTCAGAAGATCCCGATACGGCTCATCAAGGCATTTGGATGGAGAACGGAAGGTTGGGGCTCTCCTTGTTTTACCTTGCAGCAGTTGAATTGATAAATGCCATAGCGGGGGCTTTATGGGCGACCTAGTTTTCTATGGAGGTGGGTTTTTTTCATGGCACTAGATTGGTATGCTTACAAGGTCTTCACTTTCCCAGGGAAATTCGGGATGTGGGTGGGGAATCAACAGTTCGTAATTTGTTTCTCATAGTCAGGGTGCCATCTTTAATAGTTTCCAGGTTCACTGTTCGGAACGTTACTATGAATAATTGCCAAAGGTGGAGATAATATCAAAAGATATATGCCAATATACTTACATCTCCCTTCAGTGCTGTTTTCGGCCTTTGGGCATGGGGCTGGACGTTCCAGGGAATCACGATCAACAACTGTAGTGTAAGTTGGTTCTCGAGTTTGAATTCACTTGCGACCTTTAATGCCTGTGTAGGCTGGATTCGATCTTCTCACTGGTGGAACAACTTCTGCGACTCAAGTAAGTCTTGCTACCACGCTGTTAGCCGATTAGTTTTGATTTTTCTCAGAGCGTAGGCGGTGAAGCCATTATCGACGCAGTCGTGTCAAACACGCCCATATTCGTTCGCTCATCAAATACCAGCACTGATCACCTTACGGGTTCCCTGGTCATAGTCAATGCGAAGCTGAGCAATGTCTCTGTTGCCGTCGGCGCGACAAATTTGTCTGAACCAGTACTGAACGGTACATCCGAGTCTGGCTCGATGAACATTTCTGCCTGGGGTCAAGGAAATGTTTATAAAGGGTCCAGCACGGAGTTTAAATATACTCAAGACAGCATTGAAATTCCTCAGATCTCTGCGTCATTGCTTGACAGTCATGGCAGGATAGTCAGTAAAGGTTGTCCTCAATATGAGGACTATTCTTTAGACCAGATTGTTTCAGCAAAGGATTACGGAGCAAAGGGCGATGGGCAAGTAAGTCATGAAGTCTTCCGGTACTAATAGCACACTAATTGCTTGTGACCCTAGACAGATGATACCAAAGCTCTCCAAGCTCTCTTCACCAAGGTAACACTAAACTTGAACAGTGCTCAGAGCAATGCGGTTCTCATATCTATGCCTTCTTAGTGTGCTAAAAATAAGATTATATTCATGGACGCGGTCAGATTATGTGTTTTATACAAGCCTTGTGCATTCTAACTTCAACTTTAGGGCGTCTACCTCATTACATCCACCCTCGTTGTGCCAGAAGGGTCTCGCATAGTAGGGGAAGCCTGGACAACAATCTCCGCAACGGGATCCTACTTTTCAGATCCTGAAAATCCTCAAGTTGCTGTTCGTATCGGCGAGAAGGGATCAAAAGGTGTTGTAGAAATAAGCGATATATTATTCTCTACCAAGGGACCAGGTTAGTAAACCATCCTACGATCTGATTTTTTGCTTCAATTGAAACCGCTATCAAAGTTCCCGGCGCTATCATGGTCGAGTGGAATGTTGGAGATCCTGAAGATGCCCCCGCCAGCGCTGGATTGTGGGACACGCATTTCAGAATCGGCGGAGGTAGGTAAATGCAAGCTCTGTTCTGCTAATGCTGATATGATATAGCTGCTGGGACGGAGATGGAGCTTGGGGAATGTCCAGCAAAGAGCAGTAATGTCACAGCCTGTACTGCGATCTCCCTCTGTCTCCATATCACTGAATTTGCCACCGCATATCTGGAGGTATTTAAGCCATTTTAGTCATTAAAGTTGGTTCATTCTAATTCTAAATATTTTGTCAGTCTACGTGAGCATGCTTCGATTCCTTTTTTCACTGGTGTTTGTACTCATCAGCCAATCTCGTTTCTCGACCGTAAACAAGCTGGGTTTGGGTCGCAGGTGAGAAAACAGGGCTATGAAAAAGAATTGTGGTTTGACATATCCTGCCGTAGATCATGTTCTAGACCAGGATGGGAGCTCTCAGTTAGAAATATATGCTGGTCGGGGTGTTTTGTCGGAATCCCAAGGACCAGTATGGATGATTGGAACTGGTGTGTAATTCTCAGGCAAGTTTGCCATTGGCGCGCTGACGCAGTCTCAATTATTATTATAGCATGTCAGTGAAGTTCTATCGAAGATTCTTTGCCTCTCTAATTTTTCGTTGCAGCGGAGCACCACGCCATTTACCAGTACCGTCTCTCTGGGGCGAAGGATCATTATCTTGGATTAATGTAAAAAATTCCGATTCTCCTTGAATTCCTGAGTCCTAATGTGTTCTATCATCTAGCCAAACGGAATCAGTAAGCTACAATTTATGTTCCCCTTGAATTCTTCCGTCCTAATATGCGCTACTATCTAGCCATACTAGTGAGAAACTCATTGTATACACAGTGGCTACCTTCTGACTTTTAACAAAGCCAGTCTGATCCGGCAGCTCCATACCCTTTCACTCTTGATGCGAAATACGCCGATCCTACATTCCCGAAAGATCTTACCTCTGCGTGGGCTTTCAGTGTGGAGAACTCTAAAGACATAGTTGTCTTTGGTGAGTGGTACTAAAAGTACCACAAATTCAAGACATACTGAAAGTTTCTTTAGGCGCAGGATTTTATAGCTTTGCCAACTCTTTCAATCAGAGTTGTGCCGGCAGTGGAGCTTGTCAGACTCAAATTGTTGACATCGACAGTGAGTCAGACATCCAGATGTACTCGGTTTCGACTGTTGGCGTGCAACACCCTATATCCGTTGATCACACTGGTATTGCTGAGCAGCAGGACAATCTCAATGGGTTTCAAGATACTGTATCGGTCTGGACATCGTCTTGAATAAGTTGATGATTGGTATATTGGCAATCTAGTCTATGTACGAACAGATGCTTCTGTAAGTAGAGAATTCATATTTTTTGTTTGAATCATTTAAGATGGCGGTAATGATGTACAAAAATTATGCCCCAGCACAGACGTATCCTGTTAGGACAGTACTTCATAGTACGATAAACGACGCTTTGACATTTCCTATTCGAGGCATCATAGGTTTAGCGGGTTTCGAGGTCTCGCTCCGCTTATCTACGTCGATGGAACGATTGACTTATGTACTAGAAGCTTCGAAGTTTACGGTTTTGCCTCCCTCGGCTTGTACTACCACATTGTAGACCAACTGAGATTTCTTTGAACATAGTACATTGTCAGCTTTAATTGTTATCAGCCTACCACAGTATTCTCGTGATTTCACCCGCGGGGTCATTGTAAGTTTATCAAGCTGTATAGATTTAGGCTGAGGACTATCGGAGGAGCTCTGAGTGAGATACTTGATATCACGCTGTGAACTGTTGTGAAGCGCGGACCAGGCTCTTCCAGCCAGCGCATATGAAGGAGTTGACGGGCCTCCAAGTTCGGTAACGCTCTCGTTCCGGAGCTGCAGCACCTCTCGTTGAGGGTGTTCGGTGATTGGTTTGACGATGACCAGCTCTTGATCGACGTTGTTCTGAGTTGTTCTGAGTCGTTCACGTTGGGCTCCGGACCCTACTTTGGCCAGGGACGTGGGCGTCGAGGGATTACAGTCGGTAGAGCTGAAGATTCTCGGGCGTGTTTTGGATGAGGTGTACAAGCCGCTGATGCAACTGGATGGACATTGTCAGGACAAGGGATACGGGTGAAAGCATTTATCCCTAACTATGTCTGGTTTTCAGCGCGATCTGTTGTAGGCGAATAATAGTTTCTTCGTAGGTTACTTATCACATTGTAGGCTGTTCATAGAGCCAGAAAATCGACGGAGGCCCGTAAGACAGCAATGTATCTCCAGGTTCCTGTAGGAGTTGGGTAGATATATATACAAAGCGAGATAGAGATACATTCAAAACCACAGCTTATTCCTGATTCAAAAACGCATCCAACTCGTCGTCTAGTTCCTGCTGGCTTTTCTTCGGTCGCTCCCGATTCCCAGTTCTCCTGTCCTGTCTCCCGTTACGATCGTGTCTCCGCGTCCCTACAGCCCTTCCTGACCCGATTCGTTCTGACAACCCTGTTTTATCGGACCACAACCTATCCTCCAAGCCAGCTGCGAGTCCCTTTCGGCCTTTTGCTGCGCGTCTCGGTAAGGGCGCCATAAGCCTCGAGGCAAGATCTGGTTTAGAAGGCTCGTCAAGGACAGTACGACCGTCACTGGCTATATAGTCGGAGCGCATCTTTGACGGTGGCGAAGGCGCGTCAAGAGCTGCTGCGTCCTCTGCTTCTCCTTCCGCCAAAAACTCGTTGAGTTCATCATCCAATTGCTCTTTCCGTAGAGGTACATCCCGCTCTGAGTCGTATTCGCTCCGTTGTCTCTTCTTCATGGGTAGTTCACGTCCATTAAACAGCTCCTTTGCCCGCCATACTTCCATGTTTCTTGTAAAACTGTGAATCACCCTTTGCTCCTCGCTTCTTGACATCGTCTACTCGTGCCCAACGCATGCGGATGACGCTTTTCATAACGTGTCCACCCTGCCGGCTAGTACCTAGACTGCTGTTGATGCGTTCTTCTGGAGGCCAGAACGCGACGGGAATGGGTTTAGCGGTGATGTATCCTTCAGGATCGGGTTCTTCGCCAGAGGATTTACTGAGATATTGGAGACCGGTGCGAGCAGCGGCTTTGGAGCTAAAGACGAAGACGCAAGTGTTGTCGTTTACCCATTCCATGCCCATTGGGTGAGCGTCAAAGTGTGTCGCGTAGGCGAAAAGACGAGCGGTTGGGAGGTTGGATATGGGAGTTCCTTGGAGTAAGAGGGCGTTTCCTCGTAGAGTCGGGTCTGAATAAAATAATTAAACGAAGATAGTAACGAATAATTGAATGAAGTTACCATCATCCATTTCGACATCCTCTTCTACCTCATATCCAGTTTCTTCTTCATCATCTCGTTTACGCTTAAAGTAACTATACTAAATTGATTTTTCTAGGTGCAAGCTGGACCAGCGCACCTTGCCGCCTCTCGCTGTAGACTGCAGAAGATTCTGAGAGCAGGTAGACTTTGCTTCCTATCCGACTGGCTAAAGCTGCAGCTTCAGCGGCAGATGGGAGTTGGTCTTCGTAGGGAATAGATTCGTCGTAAGATAAAATTTGGGAGGTTTCGTCGAGGGTTTCTGGGTTTGTAGAGGTATCCATGGAAAAGATAAAAGAGAGTAGGAGTAGAGTCCGAGGACAATGGAAGTTGCACAAGAGCCGGATGCCGGGCCGTCTAGTCTGGACCGTGGGTCTTCTACTTATTAACGTCCTCTACTGTTCAAGAATTTTATCCCTCGCCTTTCCGCTACCTGCTTGAACAAGAGCAATTTTCCGAGCCATGAGCCCCGCCCACACATCTTCCCTTGAAGACCTGAATGCCCATATACCATTTTCGAATCCCAAATCTTCACCTTTGGTCTTCCCAGCGTGTCTTGCGAGTGTCCGAAGAGCAAACGTTCCTAACCTTGCAACTATTGATCGCTTCGTATGGGCGTAAGCGGGGAAGCGGATCGAAGAGGGTCAACGTTCAGCTAAAACATCTAATATTTAGAGGCAGAAGGGTTCGTCATACGGTCTCTTTCCGTCGCTCGACTGGCCCTAGATATCAATAGTATCATCCCCTCTCTTATTAGGACTATCCACAGAGGACTGACCAACGGCCTACGCTTAGCGCTACCTCATCTCAATCACTTTATCGCTGGTTGGTAACATGCTCGGTGACCGTCGACTTGGCACTGGGGCCTCCCGCTGGATAAACTGGTACGACTCCCTTCCCATACGCGAGGGCAGGGAGAAAAGGAGTGCTTCTGCCGCTTCTCGCTATCCATGCTCATGCACCTCGTGTCGAATTCGGATTTAAATTCATTGGCTCTTCATACATACCAGGTGCATGGGCTCCGTATTCGTTCACATTGCCTCTCAGTATGACTCGCTGCTCCATCTCCTCCTCTACAAAGGCTATTCATCAATATACATTTGTTCCGCTATTGACAGGACTAGGTCTCAAGCAGTCGGACTAGCAACCGAGACTGGGCAGGTCTATCCCCTGCTCGAGTCCACTAGCCTCTTTGTCCCTGGTGCCGCAACCTCCTTTGACCCATTGTATACTGTGTGTTGGATGTACAACCTAACATTCTAATATTGAATACTTTACTCTCGGTCTCGCGAAACGAGTTTAGGAGATGATACCAGCAGTTACGTCAGTAACTCTTTGATTGGGGATCACTTTGTTGATGAGATCCTCCTCTCGGACGCTCGATGGACATTCAGTTCCATGGAGGTCTCTGTGCTACAAACTCACTCGTGTGCTGTTGCCATCGTGCAGCTCGCTTACTCAAACGCGTCGTACAAACCAGTGCGGCCCAGCACTCTCAGGATGAACCCTCGAAGTCTGTGCGTGCTCCACTCCGTGAGACAATCTAGTCTGGTCCATCTTCGTGCATCGTCACGTAATATCTGCTTCCATTCTCCCTGCTTCATCAGGGATGCTACACGTCGAACGAGTCTACTTGTGAGCGTTCATGTACGCTCAGTTAAATATAGGTCTCTTGAAGCAGGCTGCTGGGTCGGGCGACTTTCAGTTATAGTCGTCCGTAGCGCCACTCCCCCACTTATCCAGTTCGGGTCTATTTCTCAGACCGCAGACTCACCTTCTTTGGTTGTACGATTTCATCCGCTGGTGTGGCTGGTGGGTATGTGCTGGATGGATTTATTATCTCGTACTACTAGCGCCACACCTCCGAGTCCTGATTTACTCCCATCCGCACCATCCCCTTTCTTCGCAGCTGCAACTTCTCCAAACACTCTGGTATCTATCCCCCGTAAACTTTTCCATCCTCAAGCACCAGCACCCGTCCTTTCGCTATCACCGCGATACGTGACCTATTCCATGGATGCCTTGGAGGGGGAAGTCGTACGAGTGATCGTTGGTAATGATGGGAGAAAATATGTTGCCGGTTGTGTGGGTCGGTCGTCGTTGGATGATTTTTGAGCTCCTTTACAACTTGTACAGTTTTTTTCGTCATCGGATGAAGCGTAATTTTTTAATTACTGTACAAATGTGATCTACATGCGGTTAGGTCTGGCTCGAATGATTGACCGATTCTTCACATATGTCATTCTTGATTTTGAAGCCGATCTGTAGAAAAGAAGCGAGCTTCACATGTACATTGGGTCGAAGCTGGATTTCTTCAACCGTTATAAAGCATTTGCCGAGAGCTTCGGTTTGTTGAGGCAGTATTGTCCGGAAGGTTCGGTTATTCTCTGTAATTGAATGTGAAAGATTGCTGACCTTCATACAGACACAGTACACCATCGAGGTACTTCCAGACTCTTATCCTATCTCCTCGCGGTGAATTCAACGAGAACCAGCTCCGGGTAATCAAAAAAGGTCAGGCAGTGGTGCCTCCCTTTCAATTTTTTAGAAATATATTTGAGGGCCAGAAAGTTTGAAATTGCTCTGCCACTGCGTATTCTCGATCATATCAATTATAACGTTTATCAAGCAGAAATAAAGCAGGCTTCGCGCAGGATAAAGGCTGCAGTTATTCGTCGGTCATGAATCGGTCATAAATCATTTCCCGAGAGCTTCGGGTTGGACTATACTATTTAGTATAAGTTGGACAATGGACACTAACATTCAGACTTTACACAGGTATTACCTGACCTTCTGGACTCTCTCATACCAACGCCTGCTTCAACGTTAACCGCACAATGACCACCCAACCTCTATCCATATTCCTCCTTGGCGCCACAGGCTACGTCGGGGGTGAAGTCCTTGTCTCATTTTCCACCGACTTCCCCACCTTTCCTATCCGTGCGCTTGCACGAAACCTCTCTCCTAATAAAATTACCCAGCTGCAATCTTTGCATCCCAAGGTCCAAGTGATTGAAGGGACTTTGGCTGATGTAGATCTGATTGAAGCAGAGGCGGCAAAAGCAGATATTGTGATCAGCGTTGCTAGTGCAGGAGATATGGAGTCTATTGCTGGTGAATAGTACTCTCTGGACTGCAGGCACTACTTATTGATCATGAATCTTTCTGCGCATAGCTATCCTCCGTGGTCTCAAACAACGAAGCGGTTTGCCTCTTCATCCATTCCCACCCCAATCTACATCCACATGTCTGGTCTAGGTCTCGCTGGTGAAAATGCCCGAGGCGAGCTCATCACGCCTGAGCGGCTCTGGACAGACACAGAATTCAGCCTAAATGACATCAAGCAAAATTCATTAAGTGGTGCTAGTGAAGCTATAGTCGAAGCTAGCAAGTCTGGAGAAATACGCACAATGATTTTGTTGCCTGGATTGATATATGGTGCACAGTCTACGAGTATCTGGTGACTCATTGAACTAACCCTTGCGAACTCATAGGTGTTGGACGAGGAATTTATAAATCATCCGTCGCTCATCGGATGTTGCTCAATTTCGCAGCACAAGCTGGACATTCTGGTGTGTATTCATTTCGACATTTATGAGCCCTTGATATCTGTCTACCAATAGCTGATCGACTGCAAAATGAATAGGTACATTTGGTCCAGGACGAAATGTATTGGGTATCATCCACATCAAAGATACAGCGAGTGCGGTTTCAGCCGTGCTTAGAGGAGCTTTAAATGGAAGCACTATTGGCGAAGGGGAGAAGGTATTTTGTGAGTGTATCATTTACCTCCTGAGACTCAATATATTAATAACAGGCTTGTTTTTCTGCAACTTTTTGATATCCAAGTATATGATCTCCACATCGGAATTTTGTGGAATAATCGGAGATGTAAGCTGCGAGTTTAGACCTGGCCGCTGACACTCTCATCATTGTCGTATACTTCAGACCCTCTTTAAAAGCGGACTTATCTCGAAACCCGGCTCATCGCCATTCTCTGCATCAATCACCGATGCTGCGCCATGTAAGTGATCCTTGTCCTTGTACTCTATCCGTATACTAATTGCTTGCGTTCTTGAATTATACGACAATAAGTTGTTTACTTGACCTTTGGCTGCAACACATTCTGTCGTGCTGAACGGCTCGTAAATGAGCTTGGATGGACCTGCAGAGCATACAGATCCTTCTTCCTTATCTGAGAATCTTCCGTATGAGATTGAATTGGCTGTGAAGGAGGCGGGAGTGGTGTTCAATAAAGGAAATTAAAGAGTGGTGCGAGACGAGTTTGGTGTTGAACTGGGTGGATATCAGAGAGGTGGAGTGTGGGAATCCATGCAGACTAAAGAAGAAAAGAAAAAATGACTCATGAATCTGAATCAGATAGCCTAGCTCATGCTCAGCTTTCAACCATGTATTCCATCTGCATTGCTAACCACGCCTGAGACATCAAGCAGTGATTTATAGGATGCATTGATCTAAATATGAGATCGTGATAAGGCAATGAAAATTCTGTTCAAGTCCCAGTATAGTTAGTGAACAGCAAGTGCTCTCATCTGACTAACATTGATAGGAGAAGAAGGAATTCGTCAGTGTGTTGTTGCTGAATCAAGGCGATATACATGAAGGCATATAGATTGAGTAATAAGGCGATGATCATGTGGATGAACACCTAACCACTGACCATCCTCATATACAGCTGAGATTACAGTATGCTGAGAATCCTATATCTCCACATTTCATTGTTAGCTCTCTTTACCTACAGGAATACTCCATACCCTCAGGATTATTTCAGGATTTTCTAGGATCGTTATGATCTCATTCTGCAGTAAGAGTATCGCATGGATGGAATGCCGTGGGCGTCGATTGGGCTACGTCCAATGATTATTGATCTTCCCACCATCTTCTCTTTCTTCTGATCTGCCATGACATCAGTTCCTCAGTACGGTGCAATTAGCTTTTCATTGCGGAATACTTGGCTGAGCTTTCTCTGCAGAACTTTCAGTGGTGCTCACAATTTTGATATCAACAACCCTATCTTCAATGCCTACAGCTCCTTTCATTCAACCACTCCTACCGGAACTGTGACCGCAAATGGAAGCCACACTGAACCTGTATATTTGGATGAAATTGATGCCTATGTTCGGTTATTACATGGTAGAAATGGATATCCTCTCTGGGAACCCAAACAGAGATCGGGAGAGGGGGTTCTACAACTGCCAGATGAATATCGGAAAGAGGGTGTCCGTATCGGGGACATTGGAATTCTAAGCAAGACCGGAGACTTTGACTATTTTTTTAATGCTTGCCTTCCAGCAGATCATCCAGTGAATCAAGGAAGAGTTCCTCAAGATTTCATCCAGTTGGACATTGATATCCGAAATGCCTATTCAAAAGAAGTTAAAGCAGGGTTTATCGCAAATAACACATCACATTTTAACCATCGTATCCTTGAAGGTATCAGTGACCTGCAGTCTCCGTATGTTGATGCTAAATTATGATTTCCGCATTTGCTCAGGTCTCACATTTTCGTTACTTCCTTTGTAGAGAGGTCAAAAGGGTCGAATTATTCACTTCGAAATCCACCAATGGAGCATTGCTTGTCCTACCAGAAGGTGCGAAAAGAATTGACCAACCTCAGGATACCAAGTTCAGACGTTATGCTGCGCAATGTGCACGATCTTGGCGCGATCATATCACAGATATCAATGGAAAATTTGGACGTGAAGTAGAAGGACTCTATATCATCACTGGGTGTGACAAAACCCGTGCTTGGGGGTTGGCGTCATTCTTTGATACTCCGGAAGGAGGTGTTTTCCTAGAATTTACACAAAAACAGTTGGAGCAGGGAGAGCCGCAGGAGTATGACTTCACCAGATGCACATCTGCCACAGCATTTGCTGGCACTGACCATGAATTTAACAACCAATCCGGATGTGTATTTCTGCGTGGCTACAAGATTGCTGTTCGAGGTCCTTCATTTACTCCAACACCTATTGGCATACATATGACAAACATCACCGATTTAACCGATGATGATCTGTATCCAAAAACAACAGAAACTTCTTTATTGTCATCCTTAGGGCAATGGATTCTTCACAGCACAGCTTCAAATGGGAGGGTGGCCGGGGGTTTTCAGGGAACCAGTCTTCACCTTCAAAATATCAAGTACTTAGGTTTCCATTCAAGGCATGATTTATGCTAATCTTGCATTGTAGCTTTATCATTGTTCTGATGTAGTTAATAAATGGATTTTGGACAACGTAGGTCCTTTATAGTGTCATTTGTAATATTTACTTTGCTTACATCCTTAATCTGAGTATAGTACAGTGAAGTGGATGTTGCCATTACTCATGACAAGTGATTGGGCATCTATCATTGAAGATGTAAGCACTCAGTCATGCAGGTGCTTCTTGCTTGAGACTGAAATAACTGTTAGGATGAGGAAGAAATCCCAGAAGTTGAAGAAATCATTAATCAGATCAGCAGGCATTTGAAAATTGTTCATTCTGAAAGTAGGTGTTTGAAGTCAGCTCTACTGATTGTTCGAAACTTAAATTTGAATTTTGTAGATCTCACTTATGCTTACTTTGAGCTGCCTACTGCACCTGTAAATGTCCCATTGCTTCACACTACAAGAAGCAGCATTTCAAGGGAATGAAGCTGCTGTGAATTTATGTCTAGCCAACGGAGCTGATGTAAATGCACACGGTGGAGAATATGGAAATGCTCTAATGGCTGCAGCCTTCCAAGGGCATGAAGCTATTGTGAGAGTACTTCTGGAAAATGGTGCAGACATAAATGCAAAAGGTGGAAAGTATGGACATACTCTACTACGCTGCAGGCTGCAGCATCTCAAAGGCATGCAGCTCATGTAATTTGTGTATTTGGGTCCAGGAAGAGAGTCCTGCTTGTGCCAGGGAATAATAAACCCACAAGTTTGAAGGGGAAGAATAACTAGCAATGATAAATCACTTTCAACTTTTCTACCTTGAGCTTCATGGTCCTTCATTATTCCAAAAATTCTGCCTCTTTAGTTTGTCATTCTTCAATCTTTGTACAATCTTTTTTTTAAAAAAAATAACGAAATGTTCAGTTGAGGCCCCAAATTTAGGGAAATGAAGATTCAAACTTGAGATACTAGCATAAGAAACTAGCAGGACTCTGACAAAACAGATCTGTAATGAAAGTAGTCAATGGGATACATTGTACACCCAAACAAGTGATACTTGAAGAACTGAGTCTTGGCGCCCTCAGCCTGAGTAATACATCTGCAGCTTATCCAGAGAATGGATTGCTATCACAGAATGAGCTTCAGGAACTCTGTGAAGCACGGTGGGATTCAGGCCGAAGATTGCCTATACAGTGCTGGGCAACTCAAAGCAGCTCCGTGCAAATAACCTGTACATTTCGGTCAGTCTGGCGAAGATACATTGTATCAGATCAATTTGAAGTCAAGATTAATTGCAATATTTACCTCTGAAATATGCACTGCAAAGTTAGGAACCGTACTGCCAGTACTTGCGCCCACTGTCATGGCAATCGTGCCCTGAGTCGGTAGAATGAGCATGGGACGGAAAGGACTAAAGGGCCCTCGTCCGTTTCAGGCTATCGATGTGGATAATCAGAAATTTTTCCAAATATTGACGAATAAAGTACGAAGCAAGTAATGCGTTCGAGAAGACTTATTCAATTCGCATAGTTTAGTGAGTGGCTAGAAAAATCCGTTCGAAATCCATTGAAACTCACAATTACCGTAGAAGCTTGTCATTGAGATATACACGGCTATCGACTAGTATAAGATTTCTAATCTGAATCAGTCTGTGAAAATGCCTACCTGTGTCTGGAGCTACGAGACACTAGACGTGGCTCTGGTTGAGCTTCGTGCCTGAAGTCCTGAAACTCGAAGATTCATAGATGCCTTACCGTGATGAGGATAGCCAAAGTCGCCAGTCCTATATGGCATGCTTACAATTAGTGAATATGTTCTCCTGATGAGCTACTCAAACTTACGCTGTGACCTAGACCGCTTTCTGTAGCAAGGTTTTGTAAGTGGATCAAACATGATAACATACTAGACGTAACCACATGCAATGTAGCACGATGGGAGTGAAATGTTATGCAACGGATGGTTAGTCTCCGTGTAAGGCACTGATGCAGGAAGGAGTTCGCTGTGCATATGAACAGCGAGGATGAGGGTCAGGATGTACAGAGACAAGGTAGGTTATTCCCAATGTACATAGCCCGCCCCTCTTCCGGTTCCTCTCTAACATGGTCCTATTGTGCTCTAGTGTCGTATTTCCCCGATATTATCCATCAAGTTAGCGGAGGATTTGGGACAGTGTGATAGTGGGATTTCCAGACATACAAAGAGCAAAGATCATCGACGAATGTCATCAGATGGACCCCAATGATAAATCAAGCCTCTTCATTCGCAAGATCCAGCACCAAATCTTTCACTTTGCCAGACTTGTGATGCCTTCTTCTCCATCTCCTCCAGCTCGTGATTCTGCACCTCCTGCCTGCTTCGAACCTGCACCTCCTTCTGCGCCAACTTTAGACCTAAGCTCCCTCCTTCACCCACGATTCTCAGTTGCACTATAGAACCAGGCCTCGATGAATTCATATGCGAGGCTATATCCTGCCACAGCGCAGTCTCTGCACTTGACGAGGAATGAGGTAGAGGAGGTTGGAGAAGAAAGACAAAGGGTGCTTATGAAGGACAAGGGACAAAGGAGGAAGCTGGGGAGATAGACGGATTTGGAATTCACGTTGAGGCACCTAGAAAAGATCAAGGAGTTAGTTGATTGAAAGCAGCTTGTGACGTCATAAATAATGCGAGGATTGGATGAATGAGTGGCAAACCAACAAACAAGCAATATGTTGCAAGTAAAATGGAAACAGACGTACCAAATCCAAATCCAAGGAGTCTCAGAAGCTTCTACTATCGTTGCCGTCGTACCATCTACTCGGTGAACGTCTCGATGTCGCAGTGGATGATCACAGCACTAAAGCCAACGGAGAACAAATGAACGAGTTGCACTGAGCTTAATCTTCGAGTCCAAAGACGCAGCTTGGGTGGAAGACTCGAGGAAGAAGAGAGATAATTGAGCGGATTTGTTGGCGCATCGTTGTATTCGCGTCGCGTCATAATCGTCGTTCACATTTGAGAGCCTCAAGCGCTAAAAACAATTCTTAACCTGATTCGAATCCCGGCCACAGACGACAGCCAGCAGCAACAATATTTAACATTCAATATTCAATAAATATCGACAGCGGCACCACCAACCTCCTCCTCAATAAGACCGACAACAGCTCTACCGGTTGAAACCTACATGGCCATCAAGATAGTCTCGTTCCGTCTCGGAGTCCTCTTTCTTACTAACTGGGTCCTTCATCTCCCACTTTCCTCATTCATTCTAACCTTGGGTCTAAATCCGTTCTCTTCCTCCCTTGGCACATCCACCCCTGGAATAATTGATTTAACAAAATCACACCTATGTTCGCGGCAGCATGACTCTAGATCTTCAGCATCCATATATTTTCGCCCATACGAAAATCCTGCTCTTTCCCAAATTCTTTGGAAATGTCGTGCGTGGAACTTTCTGTGCCTTGGACTTGGACCTGTTGACTCGTGTCAGAGGAAGTAGTATCGAGAAACTTTGGTCACTTTTAAATGTGCCATTAGCCGTTATAATTACTATTGCTATCCAGGACCTCCTTATCGCCTCATCAGTATAATATATCGTGATACTCAAAGCATCCAGCTCTTCGGGTTTGTTCATTCAGCAAAGACATTGCGGAGCCATCTGATATGGGCAGCTGAGCTTCATGTGTGTCCTCTTGGACCTGGCAAGTTCGCCTTCATGGGAAGTGCAAGCTAGGTTTATAAAAGTGCTGGGGCTCTGCCACAGTCATCAAAAAAAGGCTGGCATGTATACTTCCGTTCATTACAGCTCTTCTTGTTTGTGCTTTTGCGATCCGCTGCACATCACAGAGCACTCTGAATGACTCAAGCGTCGATCCAGACTATCCTACACAACGCCGCCGCTGGTGAGTGTCATTCAAACTGGAGTTTGGATCAGATAAGATAGAACTTGGGCCTCGACTCGACAGATGGCATTGATCTCTCAGCTCTGAATTTTACGGAACTGGTGTTGAATGAGATAGTGGGCATCTACGAATCAGCGGTATGCTCCAATGTCAGCGATACTGGCAGTGGTAACGGTTCAAGGATCGACGTTCACAGTACGCGAACACTTTTTTTCTGCTTTTGGAAGACCTCACTATTTCACGCTTTCCATAGATCATCTTGTACCAGCCTGGTATCAATCTCTCGTCCCTCTCACCGGTGGAAACCCAACCCCCGAATGGAACCTTACCTCCGCCCTTTCCTTCATGGATTCGGAAGACATTGGCCACTCTGTTTTGAGTTTCTCATCTCCCGGCGCAGCTGTTTTCCCTGGAAATCAGTCTATGACCGTGGCACTTGCACGCTTGATGAATGAGGAAACCAGCTGCCTATGCGCGAAGCTTCTCAGATAGGTTCTCGTTCATGGCGGCTAATGCCATTTCCCTATATCGAGGAGTCGATCTACGGAAGCCAAGTATGCATTGGATGAACTTGGTGCTGTAGGATCTAGTCTTGATTAGCAGCTTCGAGGGCAAGTATCTGGGAAATCCGGAATTCACAGAGTTTTTTAAGGTTGTGAATGAGAGGGAAGGGAAGCAGATTATATTTGTTCATCCTGGGACACCTTTCCTGGTCATTGACGGGCAACTGGTCGAAGCCAATCCGACAGTGTATCCTACAGGCTTTATTGAATTCTAGTGGGTTCAATATTTTTGCTTGGCTGCATTCGTGGCTGATATTTAACCTAGTTTTGAAACCACTCGAACGTTCCAAGATCTGACCGTTACTCAGACATTGGCGAACTTCACTAACATTGACTGGATACTCCCTCATGCAGGAGGCGCATATCCCGCTGTCATTGATAGGAACTTGTACGAACGGTTTCCAGAATTGGCGAACAGTACATATGATATCATGAAGACGAGGTGAATTACTCTTTTTTCTCTCCTTCGCGTCTGAGAAGGTTACTTCTCGATCACTTGCTCATATTCAGGCTATGGTATGATACTGCCAGCCCAACGTTCTTACATCAGATCGGCGGGCTTTTTGCGTACAGCGTGGGCGATTCCCAGGTTATGCTTGGATCTGATTTTCCGTGCGTCCTCTTTCAATAATCGAGGTGTATAGTGCTAACCGCGCTATGTATATCGTAGATATGCACCACAGTCATCCCAAGCTGGCTCTCTGCAAGCCATTCTAGATTCAGATTTCGTGAATGGTACTGGCAAGGAAGGAATATTTACCGGAAATGCGGAGCAGCTGTTTGGGACTCACAATCTCGTTCCAGGGTGTTTTCATTGATGTAGTCATGGTTTTGTAAACTTCAGCTGAGCCAACTGTCGCTCAGAGTCATTTAGGAAATATTGATTCAAAGGATTTGAACAGAAGTGACGGCCCTAGCCTAGGACATGTGGATGTATGTACTTTCAGGCCTTCACAGCTCTTACTTTCATTATTACTTTGAAATCTGTGGAATTAGAATACCTTCAAGTTGTAATCATCCGGCTAGTCGCGCGCGAGTGAACCTGATGCGTAAAATCTCGACAACTGACATACCAAAGTCAGGGTTGAACTAAGTATAAGTACGGTCGGGGCGAATTTGATATTGGATTGCGCTCGAGGTCCAATAAAAAGTCTGTTTATTAAAATCCACTTCCGTAATGTTGATACTCATATTCTCAGATGTCCATCTTGGATACACGCCCAACATGTACAGCTCTGCACAGAACTGGACAGAGGGGGCCTTGCTATGGGATCTCACAGGTTTTGCTGATGAACCTAAAAAAACTGAAGATGGTTGATGTCAGCCAAGCTGGTTTCCACAACTCCATGCCATGGACTGGGTCCCTCTTTGAACTAACTGTAATGGAGACTCTAAGTTCACTGGGACAAGTGAGCTCCATGTGATACGTTCTTTGAGAAGCCAGAGTCTGCTGGGCTCAAACACTGACAGTTGTTATCAGGCTGAATGACCTAGTGTCCCATTGGGTGATGCTAGGAAAGATTATACACGTCCTCAGCGGGAAGCTTCCATTCTTGAAGCAATCGGGAAAGCTAAAGTTCAACATCATTGACAAGTAAGAACCACACTGTGGAACTGGTGGTGGTACTGCATGCGACAGATATGTAAAGATATCATTGGGGGATGATGTGTGTGTGTACTTTCTATATGTATACATCAGCAAAACCTGGGTGAACTGGATAGCACTGGATAGTGCTATCCAGCACTCATAGCACCCATAGCACCCATAGCAAGGTCCCCATCTATCCAGAGCTATGGGCTGCTATGGGCTGCTATGGATTGCTATGGATCATGACATCTGTCAACAGGTAATATAATTTGGGAAGTCCATAGTAGCTCATAGCTACCCATAGCAGTTCATAGCAGCTCATAGTTCTATGGCTGCTATGGCTTGCTATGGCTTGCTATAACAGCTATGGCAATTATCCAGGTTTTGCTGATGTATTGGAGCGCGCTGCGCAATTCATGTTCAATCGTCTTCAAACTTTTACCAGTGTACATTTTTCTACATGTTTCAAAATGGCTTTTTATTTCTTTTTGCGCTACATGATAAGGAAAATAACTAGGATTGTTTGTGTGGAGTTTGAAAGTCATGCTGTTCAGTGGCCCGAGACGAGAAGCCATATTGTTTTATGTATGTTTTTATTTCACAGTGTCAAGCTTGGTATATGGATAACTATCCGGGAATACTGAGCACGGTTGAACGTGTTTTAAAGAGAGAGCGGAGGTACCCGCGGCCAGATTTGAACCCTTCGTCGGTGATATCCTGGCGACATCCAGTGTTCTATTAAAGCATGAGGCTCAGGTAGTAAACTTTAATTGTAGCCTGGTAAGTCTACAGACTTCGAAGCTCATCCATTAAGACTTCAAGTCGTGCTTTTTCTGTGGTAACTTACATATCAATATTAGATTATTTTTCCAGAAAAAGAATCGCTCAATTAGGTTTCGAGCAGGTCTTTTCCAGTTACTCATGAGCCTCGTCGAGGGTCAAAGTACTAGACTCCGAGCTTGTGCCGGAACTTGAAGTAGTACAAGCTCTAGGTTCGCCGAGATAGCATCGAGGCTTGACTGCAATGACTCTCTATGTGCGAAGAACTTGGAAGTATGATAGCTGAATCGGGCGCGCGCTAATCCGATGGAGCGCAGATCGGGTGACATCGCCACCGCTTCTACCAAATCGGGACATGCAGGTGAGGGAGACACGTGGTCCGGGGCATTTCATTCTCGTTTGCACAGATCCATCATTCAAGCTGGATTCAAGTCTGACGATTCTTGGCTAATTCTCTTTTCTACATTCTAACTCTCGCCTGGAGGACGCGCACTATCCATTAGAAAAGTCCAAGCAAAGCCAAGTACTCGAATTCAGCCTCGATACCAACTCGATTTCTCTAGAATTCAGCTCTAGTCTTTAGGTTGACGGAAAATACAGCAAGAGAGAACCTTTTTCTAGCGATTCGGATTTTCGGTTTGTGGATTAGTCGGTCTATGCATTGGCATTCACCGCCAAAGCAGTAGATGTTACGCCGACGACGGTACGTCTTTGCGTTTTTACGTTTATCAGAGGGGACAGTCAAGGGTAGGTGGCACAAAGAAATCTCGCAGAAATCAACGCACAAAAGCCCCATTTTCCCCGAAAATTGGTTGGCAAAATCTGCGTTTCGCGCAACATTTTACATGTCAATCAATTTCTGCATGGAGAAATCTGCGAGCTTGTTTCGAGAAAATCTGCGCACATTTTGCGGGTGGTCATCCTGCATTTTGACTGTCTCTTTTAATATCTTCTTCCTCGTTGCCTTACGATGTACGCTAATAATCCATTCTAGGTAACGCAATCCAAATCCAAACACAACATGCCTGTTACTGCTGCTGGAAATCCTACTGGAAATCCTGCTCGTACTGCGTCAATGGGAGGCGGAATGGGAATGGGAGGTATGGCAATGATGCCCGCTCCTGGTTCTGCAGGTCTACGAAGAGTATCGTCTCAGCCTCAGTTGGGACCTGGAGGGATGAATCTGGGTATGGGAAATATAAATCTAGGAGGCGGAGGCAATTTGGGTATGGGAAATATGGGTTTACATGGCGGAGGGGGCATGGGCGGAATGGGGAATGGTGGAATGGGAATGCCGTTTCAGGCCGTCCTGGACCTTTACCAGGACACATGCGACAGCAGATGACGGGACCTGCGGAGATGGGTATGGGTATGGGTATGCCCGGAGGAGCAGGAGGTGGAGGTCCTGGTATACGTGGGCTTGGCGGAGTCCCACTAAACGGCGGAGGATTACGTCCCAATAACGGAATCCCAGTGCCAGTTATGAACAGTCTATCTCAACCTCCCTCTACAGGCCCCTCGAATCCCAATTCCAACCCGACCAATCCGAACCAAAACCAAACCCTACAACAGCATCTCCATGCACAGCAGCATCTACATAATCCAAGCCTCCAACAGCAACAGCAACGTACAGGGAGTCCTGGAAGTGCGATGGGTACAAGCGAATTTATGCCTTTTGCACACGGACATGGACCGCCGTTTTCTTCCAATGGAGGAGGTCGACCGCCCTTCGATAACACAACAACAACATGATGATGCACCCACACGGTTCCAACTCACAGCCTCCGACTCCGACATCTGCTCATCATCCTTCGCATCCGCTAAACAGCCTTGGGTCGAGTATGAGTATGGGCATGGGTCCTCTAGGAACTACAAACTCAAACTCGCAGATGAACAACTCGCAAATGGCTATGGGCGGTATTATGGGCATGGGCATGGGCAATCGCGGAGTTGGAGCCGGACCAGGACCAGGCCCGTTCACAGTTACACCCGCACAACAGTTTCAGCAGATGCAGCAGCAGCAGCTACAGCAACAGCACCCAAACCCGAATCAACAGTTTCAGATTCAACAGCAGCAGCAGCAAATGGATATGGAGTCTAATTCCAGCCCACCTTCCTTCGGCATGGGAGGCTGGGGAGGAGGAGGAGGAGGTATGAATATGAATAATATGGGTGGAGGAATGGGCGGTATGGGTCCTCCTCCAAACCCACACCCTCCGAGACCTCTATCCCAGACACAAAATCCGAACCCGTTCGCGCATAATCCGCCTGGGTCGACGTCTGCGTCTCCACGTGCCACTAACGCGCAGAATCCCAATCCCAATTCTGGTAATGGCGCCGGACCTGGCGATTCCAATACGTATCCGGGCGGCCCATCCCAATCCTCTTCTTCATCCCCCGGTCGACCCAGCTCCAGATCTCAGTCTCAGTCTCGGTCCAACCCAAATCCAAACCCAAATGTTAACATTAATAATATACCCAATCACAATTCTTCGACCTCTGCACAAAACTCCCCATCGAGAGCAGCTTCCAATCCGAATTCGCATTCTCATCCGCCCAGGATGGGTATGCCGTTTCCGCCTGGGCCAATGCCTGGATCCCAACCCGGGCCTCCAGTTGGACGTCCACCCATGGGTATGGCCGGTCCTCAGCCGCCGCTTCAGCAGCAACATACCGGAGGAGGAGGGGGTAGTAGACCTCAATCGTCTTCTGGGCTTCCTGGTTCCGCTCCCACCTCACTTGGACCGGGACCGGGCCCGGGTCCGGGCATGGGGTCAGGAGGAGGCGGAGGTCTGGCGAACATCGCACCTCGCCCTCCAGGCGCCGGTGGGCAACAGGGACATCCAATCCATCATCTCCAACCACAATTTCAGCCTCAGCCGCCGCCACACCAAGGTCCTCAACAACAACATCAGTTTGGACATCCTCCCCATTCTCAGTTGGGATTGGGTAATCAAGGAGGTATGGGAGCGGGCGGCCAAGGAGGAGGAGGTTTGGGACAAGGAGGTCTGGGTATGGCGATGCCACCGCCGTCATATGCGCAGAGTCAGGCGCAAGCGCAGGCTGGACAGGGTCCATCTCAATCTCACCCTCACGGTCAAGATTCGTCTCAGGCGCAATCTCACTCGAATTCGTTGACGCCACCTAGTAGTGCTGGACCTGGTGCAGGACCAGGAGGGATGCAGAGACCAGGCGGACCAGGGACGCTGTGAGTGTTTTCTCTTTTTTTTCCTTGGCGTTTTAGGTTTCGAGGTGGTTTTTTGGTGTTGGGATTCTTTGCCGTCTTATGTTGTGCCAAGGGCTGTATTCACTTTTGGTTTCTTAACTTTATCGGACGACGACTGCAAAACTAGGGCTTCTATTTCTTTTGTTGCTGCTGTTCGATGGGTCTGAATCGCGGTATCGATTTGCGACTTTCGATGTTCACATGAGATCGATATTGCTTTCGCTTTTCGTATGGCTCGGGCTGGAGGAAGTCGTCGAGTCGAGTACGATCCTTCTTCACCTTTCAAGGCGCTTTCAGATTGCTTTACTCTATGTTTATACGATGAATACTGACTTGTTTTCTCCTCTTCACACCTACAAGTCCTCCACCACCGCACCCACTCTCCCAACCTGGTCAGCCCGGCCCACCCCTTAACCATCAACCGGGATCTGGACCTGGATTCGCCCCCGGTCAAGGCCATGGCGGTCCTCCGTTTACAACCTCACATTCTCTCAATCAAAACCATCCACCCACATTCAGCAATCCAAACCCAAACCCACAAGGACATCCATCTGGCTTCCCCGGCCCTTCTCATGGCCTTCCACCCTCAATCAATCAAGGTCTCCCGCCTACCACCCCCGTCACATCAGGTTTCCCCACTTCACATACCTTCCAATCTAACCCAGCCCCTCATCCACCCGCATTAGGCCACGGCCAAGGCCTCATCCGTCTCCTCCAATTCTCTGGCAACCTCGCCTCGGAATCGCGTCAAAAACATCAATTGAGCTGGTGGAACGAGTTGATTAGGGAGTATTTTACACCCAGGGCTGTTATGAGGTTTACGCTGTGGAAGGATAATTTAAGGAGTGAGGCCAAGCCATTTGGTGAGTGTGCTACCACGTTTTAGTTTCTTTTAGAGTTTACTAATTTTTACTCTTCTCCCCTTCTCCCTGTAGAAATAACCGTTCCAATCCTTCCTCGATTCCTCCTAGTGACTACACAGTCTGGTGTTAAATCCATGACGCTGACGCTTGATGGCGCGCGTGAGTACTTGATCTCGTCTATTTTTTGTCGTTTGACTCACCCACACACAGGCGAACGTCTCTTCGCAAACGGTCATGCCGTCGTCGAATGCGTGGCTGCTGTATGGACATACAAATACAA
Source organism: Gymnopus androsaceus JB14 (assembly GCA_009733575.1). Taxonomy (NCBI): domain Eukaryota; kingdom Fungi; phylum Basidiomycota; class Agaricomycetes; order Agaricales; family Omphalotaceae; genus Gymnopus; species Gymnopus androsaceus. The sequence goes on from ML769608.1 coordinate 72,109, forward strand.
TAATGGGTATACGGTGGCTTTGAGAGGACCGTTGACAGTACATGTCGTTGTCACTGCTGTCACTCCTAATCCTCCACGAGGGGACGCTGGTCCTTCATCCCCATTGGGGCCTGGAGGCGGTGGGTTGTCTAATGGGGTCGTAGCGGGAGCAGGAGCAGGAGCAGGCGGAGCACCAGCAGGTCAAGCCTTCCTCCTAAAATTCGACGACTTTCAATTCGATGCGAGCTTTCATGACAAGTATATTGCGTTGGAGAGCATTATGGGGCCGAGAAGTATTGAGAGTCCGAGGCTGATGCCTCCACCGATGTCGATGATGCAGGGGAACTCACAGGGAGGTCCGAGTGGAGGACAGAGGGTAAGTGATGCTTGTTACTTGGCTATTCTGGAGTTTCGTGCTTTTTGAGTTTCCCTCTTTTCTCCTTTTCTTTTTCATCTCAACTACCTTGGACTCCGACTCATACCCCATCCCCAGAGAAACGCACCTCCAGGTGCACCTGCCGCTGCCGTTGGTTCGCCTGCCATCAACGGATCTTCTGGTTCTGGGTCCGGGAACGGGAACTCCCCAGCGATCAATGGTACAACGTCGTCTCCTGCTCTAAACGCGAACGCCATGGTAGAGTCTCCCGACCGAGACCCAATGATTCAAGATGAAGAGCGAAAACACGACCCGAATGGGAAATCAAACTCCAACTCGTCTTCGCCACATCTTCAGAACAAACTTGGAGGTCAGCAGCCACAATCACAACAAAATGCACCCCAATGGGAAGAACCGAGGGTGCTCATATCACAAGGGTTCATTCCTGGCGAACCTGTGAATGCGTTTGGGATTCCGCAAGCTACAATGAGGTGCTTGGAATTGGCGGAGAGCGTGGCGCAGATGACGGATTTGATTGCATTTTCGAGAGAGGAAGGACTGGGGCCTTTGGGTAAGTAGTCGATGGATTTTCGTTTCCTTTACGAGGAGGTTGAGTTGACGGATTATTTCTTCATTCCACGTTCACAGATGCCCTGACCAAAATGGCTTCCAAGATCCGCGAATCGATGCCCATGAGCCAACAACCGTTAGGGAATGGTCTTGGTCTACCCCCTGGTTCCAATCCAATGTCCATGTCATCGCCAAGCTCGTCTCTACCTCCTCCTCCTGGACCATTTGGTAATGGTCAGCCGGGTAATTCCAACCACATCGGCAGTCCCATGTCTATGCCTCCGATGACTATGAACACGTTGTATTCTAGTGCTCCTCCCTCCGTTACCGGAAATCTCAATTCTAATCCCGGAATGGGTAGTATGGGCATGCCCATGGTTTCCTCACCACAAAACGCACCAACTCCAATATCCGCTCATAATTCCCCGCGGAAACAGCACAAAACTATACCTCAGTCACAACAATCACAGTCTTCGGCGTCTTCCAACACTGCTACTGGGGGTGCTGGCACGTCCAGCGCTTCAGGCTCTGCAGGCGCAGCTGCAGGGGGTGGTGCTACTACAGCTGCTGGTACATCTAGTTCTGGTGCTGCCACAGGCTCGTCTTCATCTACATCCAATCCCAGTTCGACACACAATACTCCTGCTATGGCTCATGCGTCTCTAAAACGGAAGCAAGCTGCGGTCGCTGCTGATAGTGGAAGTGGTAATAATGCTGGTGGAGAATCCCAGGCAGCGCCACCGAAGAGGACGGCTGGGAGGAAGAGGGGCAGGACGGGTGGAGGGTGAAAGTGAAAAAGTTTATGTGTGTTGCACCGGTTGAATGGACTTTAAAAGGATTTGTTTTCTCTGAGCTGCTATCTCTGTTTATCTTTCCTCCTCGTAGTTTGTGTTTATCTGTCTGTATACTGTATGCTGTTCTACCCTAGTCGATCTCTGCTTTATCTTAGTCTATCTCGCAGTGTACACACATATCATCTGTCGGTTTATCTCTGTTTCTCAATATCCATCTCTACGTATCATCGATTTGCTTAGCTCGCAACTTGTTCTTGTTCTTGTTCGTGTATACATTGGTGTCTTTGGAATGAGCCGATGACTCCTGTGTAGAATACTTAATTTTTGAAAAAGAAAAGTCGACGCATGGGTTTTCCAGACGTAATTTGTCTAGTTTGGATATGATTGTCGGCGGTGAACACAAGGGTTCTGGAGGTCCGTGTAGGTGCTGCGTGAATAGGTAATTGCTCTGCAAGGCAAACAAGGGACTTGCGTAAGAAACCGACGTGACCCTCGATTCCCTAATTGAATGAGAACACAAGTAGTGGAAGGAGTCAAGTATTAAGGAAAGCAGCAAAGCCAGTGGTTAAAGTAAAACAGATACAGGCCCAGAAGTCACTGTGGCGCGCAGCCTTTTGGCTGAAGAGTCGACCTACAGTGAAAAGAGCCGAATGGAAGACTTAGCCTTTTGGCTTGAGACAGTCGTGGCTTAGCAGCGAGTGAGTCCGGGATCCAGGATGTCAGGAATGTCGCGGAAATGAGGAATAGACAGAGCGTAAGATGTATGGGAGGGATTGACAGATCATGGACTGTGAATGCCGAGTATTTGAAGAGGCATTCGAACGTTAGGATTCAGGAAGCGCATTTGCCTTCACCTGTAGCTGCAACACAGAACACATCTTCTCCATCGAAGATCTTTGCAACAGCCTCGCGCTGACCATCATTTAGACTGTCCATCTATCTGTTTCCGTTTCTCAATTATTTTGTCGAGTATCCTAAGGCATTCAGAGGACTACCAAAATCGAGATTCGGGGTTTATTTTGAGGGAAGAAGGATTGTTATTGGAGTTATAGAGGATCATAGGCATAAATTATAAAAGAAGAACGCAAATGAAAGTGGATACGGCATGTCGAGCGTCGAAACGAAGATAAAGAGTGAAGGAGATGAACACTGGGCGCTAAGATTTTACCCAAGCCTTAGACTCTCCCTTTTAACTCGTAAGTCCGACTGCGTTCTCCTCAAATTTAGATCACTCTCATTAGCTTCGCACTATTCACTTAGTATCTGCTCGACGCGTCCCAACATGCGTTGCGACGATTGTGAACGCTTCGCCAGCTTCCGACCTAAAGTCTCCATCCCTAGCTCTACCTTAGAAGTGCCGCGTCTTCACCGTGGACGCCCCGGCTTCTAGAGTTTCCGAAAGCTCAACAACTAGTTTTGGATGGTGACGCGGATCTAGAATGCTACGCCGCTGAAATCCGTCGCCTTCAATCCAAAATACTGCTTATTGAGCAGAAAAGGTCTCGATTGAATGGGTATTTGGAGCATTATCGCTCTCTGGCTGCTCCGCTTTGGAAGATTCCCGACGAGGTTCTGGGGCTTATCTTTGGATACCTCTGTGACGGACACGCGAAGTTACAGAAAATTGGAATTGACAAGCCTTCAATACCAGTCTTGCGATTAAGTGCGGTGTGCTCGCACTGGCAATCTGTTTTGCACTCCACTCCGTCGCTTTGGTCAAACTTCGTGGTATCGTTCACTGCAGGTGGTATGCCTGCGTTCGATGCCGTCAAGCTCTTTCTTGAACGGTCGAAGGATGTGAAGCTAAGGGTAAAAGTTACCTTTGATCACAGAGGTAGTTCTTTGCGATTGCAAAAGATGACCAGTCACCCTGCCTTTCTAGCTCTTGCAAGCCAAGCACACCGATGGGAGACTCTTCACCTCTTTGGAAAGAGACCCGAGGATATGTGCATTCTGCGACCTCCGTTCATTTCATCCTGCCCTGAATTACGAGAGCTGCGCCTTTCACACTTTCGCAAACGCGAGAATGTTGTTGCCTTGGACTTTGCACCGATGCCAAAGCTTACATGCTTTCTTGCAGAATACTTCCATGCGCTCGATCCAGCCCAAAGTTTACCATGGCACCAGCTCAATGTGCTGAAGGTCAATGCGAAGCACGATGTTCCGCGCTTGGTAGAACTTTGCGAGAATTTACGCGAACTAATCGTCGACATAGATCCCCGGAGAATGGTCAGAACATATCTTCCAATGTCAGCAGCACACAACAATATGCGAAGTCTACATTTGCTCTTTTCGAACCCGTCGAACCCCGCCGGACCAGAGGCTGATGTTGTGCAAAAACTGTTGGACGCACTTTCCTTCCCCTCTTTAACGGAGCTGGATCTTTCCAACTTCACGGACAACGACGTCATCAGTTGTACCGGCAGTATCCTGGTTGCTTTTATTGAAAAATGCTCCAGTACCCTGGAATATCTCACTCTGGAAAACATCTGCGTTTCTGATACAGACCTACTTACGATCCTTCATAAAATACCGTCCCTTGTCAACCTGGCCATAAGTGATCCCTCCTCCACAAAGGTTGCTTGCCCATTGTCGACAACCTTCATTGAAAATCTATCCGTGTTGCCGCAAAGTACAAATCCGGACTCCCCAATCCTATTACCAAACCTGCTAGGCCTCTATCTCACTATACGCAAAGAGTTCGATGAAACGGGCTTCACGGACATGATCATTTCAAGGTCATGTATTTCGGATATCGGTTCGAAATGGTACAACGCAGACAAGGGAGCCTGTGCTTTGAAGGATGTTGTTATTCACCTAGGCGATCTAGGTAGCTTTGAGAAGGTGGATTTGAAAACATTGGAACAGTTGAAGCTCGTACTAGATGGTACGAATCTGGAGATTGTGACTGCTGGGGAACCAGTTTCGATTAGAAAGGATTGACCCGGCTTTGGTTTCAATTTGAATATTACTCTACTGATAATGCTACGATGATTCAAATATAACTTCCACTTCTATCATCGGTTGTGTGGATCTCAAGTGGATCTTTTGAATGGCCTTTCAAACTTGACGCTAACTTGATCCGTAGCACCACTAGCGTGGCAATCCCCGACAGCCCCAGGCAGTAGTAGTTATGGTAGGTACACCAATTTTTTTATTTAAGAAGATATAATTCTATTATACTGACCACTATCTTAACATCAGTAAGAGAAAACCATACTACTTACACATAATCCTTAGTCTAAATTAATACACCTCTTCACTTTTTTTTTAACAAAAAAATCTTATATAAAATCTATCCTAAAAAATATTATAATACAAAGAACGGCGTACTCTCCCGAACTTCGAAAAAGTAGTATGTCCCCGGATTTACCCCCGATATGTTCTCTCTCTATAGATGTAGATAAAAAAGAGAGCGTCGGCCTATCTCTCCCCCCCAACTTGACTTCCGCACACTGTTCGTCCAAACATTGTATACCCTTTGGTTCTAGGAGAAGTCCATCTAAAGAGGGATGAATGTAAGTAAAACGGGCACGGGGAGTATGATCTATAATTTGTTGATTTTTGACACGAAGGTTATCCAAGGAGGGTAAAGCCTGAAGGGGTACAAAGGAACCCGTTCTTTCTCGATCTTCAGCACCACATGATGCGCATACAGAAAGGGGCACATATTTAATAGATTCTCCGTAAGATTTAATACATTCCATTATAGTAGACTGGTCAACAGGCTGAGGCCAAGTGTCTCGAGCGTACTCCAGATCATTAACTTCAGCTTGGACATGTTGAATGCGAGCCTGCTTCCTAGATATACATTTACGATCATTTATAGAACCAGGTGGTGGGAGACCGTTGGAAACGCTTGTTGTATACGTAGATTGAGCAGAGAAAATGACATCTAACACGGTGGACACATAGCCACGACCTTCTAAAACCACTAATACCAGAGCACAAACATCATAAGAAACATTTCTGTCGAACGTGAAATGATTCTCTGAGATCATTATTTCAATGAGATTTTGATCTGTCAACAAAGCATGCAAAGTCAAAAAGTCATGCAAAAAAATCTTGCTCAAAAGTGTAGAAAGATCAGTGGATTGTAGTTTAGTCTGAGAAGGACTTTTAATAAAATAAAAAGCGGATCCTCCATAGGCGGAATGTTTAACTGATAAAGACTGTGACATCGCATGAAGATCAACCTGGGAACAGTTAGAAAAAGCTTCTTTAACGGAAGGCGCAAAATCACGCTCAAGAAGCGGCAGAGGTGGTTGATCTACAACAGTTTCCAAAGGTAAGGCTTTGATAATGGTACGGTATAGTAAAACACCAAAAGCTGCATGGAAATCATTGCAGATACTTAAATAAGTTCCAAATCCATTCCTGGATTGCACAATGTATTGACACCGTAAAAGTATCTGGTCAATTAAGGTTGTTTTAGACGAGTCGTGTAAGGGAACGTCATTTGAGACCCAAGAACGCAAGTCGGCAAGCTTCAGTGACGAAAGTTGGCGGCGTCGCAAAGAAGTAGAACTATCTAAGGCCCAAGAGGGTACTGAGTTTAAACAACTATCGATCTTCTCATTCAAGCCTAACATGTTCAATATACAAAATGCGGTATGCGTGCTTAGAACCTATAACGTCGTTAAAAGACAAAGGCTAAAGAGGAAAAAGAGGGGTAAAAAAAACCTATGCGATAGCATGGCAACACGTGGTTGGTGAGAAAGATATACCCGATATGGCGAAATTGGCCAATTTTTGTCCGATCACTGCACACAGGACCCTCCCTTCCCTTCGGTCAGTGTCGGGGAAGAAGAAGTCACGGCGGATTTCTGGTTTGAAATGTCAAATTGCGATATTTGCAAAAGACCTCGGAATCACGAATTTTTGCCGGCCGGTGGTAATCATGATACCCACGAATCATGACCACGTTTATTACGCGCCGCGTCTTTGCAACCACCATTTCTTTCAACTCGTAAGTCTGACTGCCTTCGCATCAAGTTTGGATCATTCTCATTAGCAACGCCTTAGTATAACATGTGTTGCGCTGATTGCGAGCGCTTCGACAGCTTCCAGCCGAGAGTCTCCATCCCCAGCTCTATTTCAGAAGAGCCGCGTCCTGGACCTCGCCGTGGACGCCCACAGATTCTAGAGTTTACGAAAGCTCAACAACTTGTTTTGGATGGTGAAGCGGATCTGGAATACTACGCCGCTGAAATCCGTCGCCTTCAATCCAAAATACTGCTTATTGAGCAGAAAAGGTCTCGATTGGATGGGTATTTGGAGCATTATCGCTGTCTGGCTGCTCCGATTTGGAAGATTCCCGACGAGGTTCTGGGGCTCATCTTTGAACACGTCTGTGACGGACACGCGAGATTACAGAAAATAGGAACTGAAAAGCCTTCAATACCAGTCTTGCGATTTAGTGCGGTGTGCTCGCACTGGCGAGCTGTTTTGCACTCTACTCCATCTTTTTGGTCAGACTTCGTGGTATCGTTCACTGCAGATGGTATGCCTGTGTTCGATGCCATCAATCTCTTTCTTGAACGGTCGAAGCAGATGCTGTTGGGCGTGTCCATTCTCTTTGAACACGGAGGTGATACTTGGCGGCTAAAGGAGATTGTCGGTCATCCTGCTTTCCTAGCTCTAGTTAGCCAAGCTCATCGATGGTCGCATCTTGAACTCTACGGAAAGAGATCAGAGGATATGTGCATTCTGCGACCCCCCATCGTCTCATCTTTTCCTGAACTGCAAACACTGCGGCTGGTAAACTTTGAAGAATGCAACGATGCCTGTGTCTCGGAATTCGCACCAATGCCAAAGCTTAGATCCATCTTTGGAGAGAACTTCTATCCACTTCATCCACCCCAGCGTTTACCATGGCACCAGCTTACGCAGTTGACGGTTCATGCAATGCATGATGTTCCGCGTTTGGCACAACTTTGTGAGAATTTACTCGCCTTGATCGTCGAGGTAGATCTCTACGAAAGTGTCCGAACATTTCTTCCTATGTCAGGAGCGCACAACAATATGCAAAGCCTACGCTTGGTCTTTGTGACATCATACACGAATGGACCACAGACAGGCGTTGTGAAAGAACTTTTGGAAGCACTTTCATTCCCATGTTTAAAGTGTTTGGAGTTGATCAATAAGCAGGTGCAACCGCTTGTCGTCAATTGCACTACTGATGACCTGGCTGGTTTCATTGACAAATGCTCAAGCGCCTTGGCAGACTTCACTCTGGACAATATCTGTATTTCCGATATCAACTTAATCGACATCCTTCGTAAAGCGCCATCCCTTATATTTCTTACAATCAGGGACCCCTACTGGGAGATGAACACCAGCTCCAGTATTGAGGTTACTTGCCCATTGTCGACAACCTTCATTAAAAGTCTCCATATTGTGCCAAACTGCCCAATCCTATTGCCCAACCTTGAGTATATCTACCTCACCATACGCAAAGAGTTCAATGAAACAATCTTCGTGGAGACTCTTCTGTCGAGAGTGTGTATTCCGGATACCAATTCGAAATGGTATAATGCAGATGATGAGAGAGCGTGCGCTCTGGAAGATGTTGTCATCTGCCTAGGTGATACAGGTAGCTCTATCTTTGGAGAGAATGTTGATTTGGAAAAGTTGGAACCTTTGAAGATTGCGATAGAGCATGATACAGATTTGGAGATGGTGAATGCTGGGAAGGTAATTTTGATTGGAAGAGATGGTCATGTTACTGTTGCGTGACTTCCGTCGCTCTCTCAAGTCGAATAGCACTGATAAACGTACACAATTGTCGTTCAGACATATATTTCTTGGATGCAAGATGCCTTCTACTTAAGTAATCAACCACGTCCTCATATGGTACTGAAATAGATGTTTGAATAGATCCAGCGAGTACCAGCTGACCACTCGTAGAAAGTAAGCAGAATTGACAACTTCCCCGACCAGACTCCGAATCAGCCTTGAGAGATGAAGACGACTTCCCCGACCAGGTTCCGACTCGTTAATCTGAGCCTTAAGGAATGGAGGCGCGAGTCCCGACCATACTCCGGCTCGAATCATATAAAATGCAGCCTGAAAATGTCTTGACACTAAAACACAATCCCCGAGTAGTTTCCAATACTGCACACTTACCTTGCAACAATGTCTCTCAAGATGTCTCTCTCGAAACTAACCCCCACCTTCCACCAAGATTCCTACCCGTCCATCTCGCCCACCAGACCCTCTCTCACCCAAGCCGGTAAAACCATCCTCATCACCGGCGGAGGTGTGAAGATTGGTTTCGAAATCGCGCGTTCCTTTGCCCTGGCCTCCGCGTCCAGAGTCATTATCATAGGCCGAAGGGCAGAGGTTTTGGACGAGGCTGTTGGCAAGCTTCGCGCGGAGTTCCAGAGCACAGAATTCGTCGCTCACCAGCTCGATATGGCCTCCGAAGCAGTAGTCACCTCTCTCTGGGAGTCCCTCCGCTCCCAAAACATCCTCGTACACGTCCTGGTCCTCAATGCTGCGCATTTCTACCCCATTGCGTCCGATACATTTAGCGTAGCCAAGAAGGACCTTATGGAAGCGTACGAGACCAACGTTGGGGGTAATTTCCACATGTCTTGCGAGTTTGTAAAGCAAGCTCTCCGTCCGGCGGGGTTGAAGCTTCACCTCGTCCACGTCACCACTGCAGGCATTCATATTCCCGCAGCCAAGGTCAACTCGTACACTACATCCAAGATGGCGTTTGTCGCATTGTTGGGACGTATTGCGGACGAAAGAACTGCTGAGGACGTTCAGATTATTTCGTTCCATCCTGGGACGTTGAACTCAGACAACCGCTTCGCTCAAGACGCTTTTCCCTGGGATAAACGTATGTTTGGACGTTTCGTTCTTAGTCGAAAAATTATTGACTTGACTTGTATCTCTAGTTGCGCTGCCAGGCAACTTTGCTGTCTGGGCTGCATCTCCGGAAGCGACTTGGCTGCATGGTCGATTTGTATGGGCGCATTGGGACGTCGACGAGATGAAAGCTGACGCAGAGATTTTGAGACGGTTGAAGAATGAGAGTGATTACTTGAAAATCGGAGTCCCAGGGCTGAGTGCAGTCACCGTCGATGGGTGAGTTGCTCATGAGCGGGAATCGAGCACTTACTAGTGCATGGAATTTGTTGGTTTTGAGTTTGGTATCTTGATTCTTTCATTAGTAAAAATTGAAGAGAAGAAAAATGAAAAATGAACAGACGTCTCAAAACGTGAACACGAGCGATGAGAACATTCATCCCTGATCTCAATTGGGAGTAAACTTCTTGCTGGTCCGTATTACCTTGTCCTTGACATCCGTATTTCAGTCGGGCATTCTGAGGCGGGTCGTTGGGCGCGCTGAGCTGAGGCGCATATACCTCGGCGACGGTGCGGTACCGAATGAATTTATAAGTGTCTGTTACCTGGTGACCCCTTCAGACTATCTTTCGTTCGTTCCTTGAGACGCTGCTTTTGGATCGTTTTGCCTCGTTTCCTACCTTGAATCCCGTTCGTGTGAAGGATTTGAATAGGTCTCCAGACCTATCCGTAAGTGCAACAATCTATTCACCGGTACGTAGACAGTCAGCACGAGTCACAAGTCAGGGAAGAATCATTTGAATGTCCAGTAGAATCTGAGTGGAACTGCCAATTACATGTGTACAATCCGATGAGGTGAAGCTATCAAGACAATAGAGCGAAAGGAAAGACAAAGCCGAGAAGATTTCCAAGTGGAATTGAAGGACTAAGAGTAATTAAACAAAAAAGAATATGTCGCGAGAAAGAAAGAAAGAAAGATGCAATAGACAAAAAATTACCATCCACCTCCACCATCACCAAAATCATCAAACCCTCCACCTCCGAACCCTCCACCCCCAAAGTCATCCATTCGGCCTTGGTCAACACCTATGAAAGAATGTTCAACATCGTACGCGTCAAAAGCCGCACGCGAGACTTACCCTGTTCGTAAGCCTCGAATCTCTCTTCATCCTCGTGATGTTCGACCATCTCCCCAATGAGTGCGCCACCTATCAAACCAGCCGCTCCGACACCGACCATGGTGCCCATGCCCATTCCATGTTTCTTGGGAGGGGGAGCTGCCTGTTCGTAAACCACTTGCTGCGGAGGAGGGTTGCTACTGGGTCTTCCACCGCCGAAGAAACCTATACGAAGGAATGAATGGGTGGAATTTAAACTCTGACACATGATCCAAAGACCAAATACCAAATACCAAACTTACCTCTATTCTCTTCCGGGTTATACCCAGGATTAGGGCTGTATCTCTGCGGGGGAGGAGTGTTGTAATACTGCTGAGGTGGGGGAGACGGCTGATATCCTGATCCGCCATAACCCGAATAACTTCCTTGACGGTTGTCGTATCCGTATCCAGGAGCAGAGCCAGGGCCAGGAGGAGGGCCAGAAGGAGGGCCGTAAGCATTTGGCGGAGGAGAAGCATGTTGAGCAGGATGCTCCCATGTCGTTACTGGAGGACTAGCCCTCTCATTCACATAGAACCTGACAGCGATTTCCATTCTCGATAAATCAAAGCGCAGATATCCATAATAATACATACCAAGCTCTATAGCTGTTAAAGCAGATCAGTCAGAATTCTCAATCGATAAAGCGAGATTTGAATACACGCACTTGCTATCATACTGAGTGATCCAACCGGGAGGCAGCGGTCGTCTATCAGGATTTTCGTTTGGTGGATAAGGAGAGTTCATGACTGGAAGAGAAAGAAAGCAACAGACTCGAGTGCTGTCAGCGTCTTTTTTAAAAGGCCGGTCGCCGGTGCACAGCTTCCGCGGCTCGGTGTCGTCTTGGTCAGTTAACTCTATTATATACCTCATTGCAATAGCTACTACAGAAGGAAAATCTCCGAATCCAGTGTACATCTGCTCTTTGTGCTTTGGACACAGCAATTTACAGTGCCACCGTCTACGTAGTCGAGTCGTTTGGAAGTTCGGAACATCGTCGGATCAGTATTGGACTCGTCCCCGAGGCAAGGCTGAGGGCTCGAGTTTCCTCCAACTGTCACCGCCTTACTCTCTAGGTCAAAATGTTATACAGTACAGAAAGCATGTTTGAAGCGACAAGGGTATTTACATACAGAAACAACGCTGTGTTTGATATGTGTACACAGTACAACTGATACGAATAAATACACGACACTGATACACCAAGAAATACAAGAATGTTTTTTTTTGGGTTGCCGCTACTAAAGCAGTGCGGCAGGCTCTAACATCCATTGTAGTTGAATGTCCTGAGAGGAAGGTCAGATCATTAGGCAAGCGAGGACTTGAAAAACGTACAAGCCCAGGTCGAAGAGGAGGTACAGCCTCCTTCGCAATGCTAAAGAACCGTTCATGTTCCTTCTCATCAAACTTAGTTTTGAATTTTATGAAAAATATGATCAAGTTCAACGCCGGCATTTGCGCTACAAGCCATGGAAGGAATCTATGCCATGCCGCCTTCATGTTTCGTTCTGGATACTCGGAATCACCCCATATCTCGCATGCATCCCATTCGTTGTAGAGGCGAACGACGAATGGAGACCGATGTGACGTGCGGAAGTGGAGGAAGGGCATGACCGAAACGGAAGAAAGCGAAGGACTTCGAAGGGAGCAGAGTTGGTCAAGGTTGAACCAATGGGCGTTGTTTGGGGTATTCCAAGAGTGAGGCTTTTCAGGCTTGGGCCGATGCGAGCAAAAGGTTGGCACGGATGAGACCATAATGGGTTATCTGCAGAAACGTCAACAATTGGACCCAGCAATTTGGATACATGAACGTACCCATGAATACCAATAGGCTCGATAACGAGAGATTCCAATGTCTCCATTGATATATGTAGCAACCGCTCGAGACTGGTCGAAGAGATCGTAAAGTCGTATCGAACTCTCAACGACTGAATGCTGACTTTAGTTTTGAAAAGAGGTAGCAGAAGATCCACTACTTTGTCATAAGAAGGGTCCGAGGATCGAGTGCGCTCAAACGCCAGCTTTTCCAAATAGCTAAGATCGCAGGCGTGGCTAGCGCCACCCAACCTCAGCGGACGACTGTACTTTTCCCGGAACCAGATACCCTGAAAAGTCAACGACTTTAAATGGCCGCCACACAGACTGAGGAAAAGTTCGAGCTCGTGTAGGTCCTCAAACTGGGCCCTCAGAGTGAGTCGTTGGAGAGATGGAAGCAGAGAAAGATATCGATGAATAGTAGGGCCGACAATGATAGAATGACGAACGTCTCTGCCGAGAATCCATTTCAAGGACTGGACTTTGGGCATAATAGGGAATTCCGATGCTTCACTGCTGAGCTCCCATCGTTTGTCCTCAAAAAATCTTGTAAACGAGCGAAAAACGTCTGCTACAGACATCTCTGTGCTGAGTCTGGATCCTGGCCGCAAGGTAATGCTTCGTATATGATAAGTTGCCAGTCTAGGGAAACGTTCGTATAGTTTCTTGAGCCGCCCATAGTCTGCCTCCTCTGCAATGAGAACGTCACGTAGGAGATATGGAAATGCTGCAGTCCGCCATGTAGCGCAAACAAGAGACGCAGCTTTGAGAGTCTTCTTGTCGTCGGCTACGTATTCAATGATAAGCTCGACAAGCTCCAAAGGAAGGTCGGGCCTTTCGATTGAAGCTTTTTTGAACAAAGGATCAGCTTGGAAAGGGCCAAGAATGATCTCGAGACTCACCAGCCATCCGAGTCCTAGCTGGTAAAAACACAAAGATTACGAGGAGGGCAGGGCATAAAGAGGGAAATCGAAGTGTAAGTCTTATGTATATATGAAAGCATTCGTTCCTTCATCATGATATTGATTCAGATGCCAACTTTATATTGAAAGAAGACTTTATGAACCATTCCGGATTCTCCGGTGACGCCACTGAGCGACCGACCGTTCTATTGGCGACCGCCGAGCATTCTTGCGACCCTGATATACTTGGTATACTTAGGGTGCTATACTTACTGTAATGATTCCATACGGTGAGTCGAAGGAAGAGAATATTTAATGTTGGAGATTGAAAGAAGAAATTGAAGAATCCGGCTGGTCAGATTATGTACAGCGACAAATATAGAAGATTCTTTAAGAAGAATCAGGCGCGTTCTGATCGTTCCACAGAATTGTCTAGTGTAAGCTTCAAGGACCTTGCACACGGGAAATGGACAAAATTCTTCAAGCAAGAATATTGAACGGAATTTTCAAATATCATTAAATATATCAGTGTCGTAGATATATCTAATATCATGAAACTATTCACTCCAATGTAATTTTTGTACGATATTCTAAGATTCTTGACTGGGTTCAACCCTGCTGATAGATGGCAGGAAATAAAAGTTCTCATCTGAGAATAATATGTTCATGATAGTCAACATTACATCTTAATAGATACAGTACACGAAACCCAAGGTTTCATACACTACGAGATAAGGTATGATACATTGAATTTCTCCCTAGGTGAAACATTGTCCGATAATGTAAGATTCTGCAGAGAGGATTGTATTAACGAAAGACAGGCATAAATTCAAAGTTTCACACTTACACATATAAAGTGGGCGCGATTAATTCTTGACGCAGATGCGAGAAATGGTGTCAGTGCAGAGCAGTAGATCACATTTATACGACTCACATCCTCATCCATTTCCGAATCTGAGTCCTGATCAAACAATCCATTCTTCTCCAGCATGGGTAATGAGAAGTCTTTCTTCAGTCGGAGGAGTTCCTTGTCGTATGGTGTTAGGGAACTCAGATATCGGCGATGATAAAGCGCAGCCGGGAGGTTTCGAACAACACTATGATGACTGCGTTGGTTGCTACGACGATGAATCCTACCCGAGTGAACGCGACGTTGTTTCCCCTTGGATTGAGTAGTACGTAGTTTCAGTGCAGCTGTCTCCTGATCCACCTCACAGAGGATTTGACCCACAATACGACGGCGATAGAATGGAACATAGGTAACTAGCGATTCGTTCTCATCCGATTCAGTGTGCTCTGAAGACTGCCCTTCTGTGCGAAGCATCAGGAGAACTTGTTTTGCGAGTTTCCACTTAGCACGATCTGTTATTGACAGGTGCGGGCTACTGAGCAGCGCGTCCAACGTCTCAAGGCGTTCATTATATTTCTACAACCAAAATCAGTCTTGAAGTTGAATACCATTAATGTACTTACTTTGAACTTTCGTTGATGGACTTTGAGTTTTACTGATCGATTGCGTTCCTGTGCGCGGGCACGACTTTGGGCTTCTGCAGCACTTTCAAAGCGGTCACCAGAAGCACAGATACGCGGTTTGTCAAGCTGCCACGAAGCGTGTGCTTGTTTGAGATGATCCTGCAAGCAAATTCTGATCACTTCGGACGGGATACATTCACCTGGGATTCGAAAAACGGCTTGTTGGTTGACCACCTCTACTATCAGATTTTCGAGAACATGACGGTTCCAGCGTGAGTTATGCCAGCCCTGGCCAAAAAAGAACTGGTTTTTTGTCGGTCCCTCAGGACCAGGCCCAGTGCAATCCTCGTATGCCTGGGCTATGGCGTTATCTATGGGAATGTACTTTTGAAATTCATTGATCCTCGTCATACCAGTCGAACCAATGAACACACTACGAATGAGTTTCTGGACCAATACCGATTAGCATTCAGAATTAGACGAGAGGCCAAAGGCGCACCCTCCAGTCCGATTCAAACTCGTGATTCTTGAACGAGGAATCTTTGAGTTGTTTATTATACGCTTGACTTCCAGGTCGTGGAAGATTCTTCCGCGTCTGGGAGGGAGCTAAAGGAGAAGCTGAAGAAGCAGGAGCAAGCCCTTGAAGAACGCGTGCAACTATGCTATCGACGACAGGGTCTGCTCCATTTCCAGCCTGTGGTTGGCCAAGGCTGGATGAGGCTGAAGATGGCGAAGATGATGATGAATCATTGAGGGAGGAACGTTGCCGTAGGCGTTGTCGCAAGTCTTGTATTTCGGTTTCACGGTCATTCTGGTAAAGTCTCTCAATTTCATGTTTCAAAAAAAGAAACCAATTGACCTTCTCTTGTTGAGCTTGTGAACAGTCCTTTGTCTAGGAACAGCATGTGAGAACAGGAAATATTTAATCGACAAGTATAGTAATACCAGCTGGGCAATGATTTCATTCTGCTTTGTGATTGTTGGAGCTACAGCTTTCACCTATTAGGGAGTGAGAGTGTATTACACCCGGTATAATGACGCATACGCATTTCATTCATAATGTTCATCGAGTTGGATACGGCGCTGTCTCTGTCGGCCAAAGCTTTGTCTCGTTCAGATAAAGCCTTTTGTCTGTCTGACCAAACTAGATCTCTGTCGGATGCGAGTTTTTTATAATCTGAGGTCTAAAAGACCGAGTCAGCTTTGTTATCAAATATATTAACTTTAACTCACTAGGGAGTGGATCTTGTCACCTTGTAGCTCAATAGTAACCTCAGCCTCCTCCAGACGTTCCGTGGCCAAGGCAGCTTGATTTTTTAATTCCTCAATGAAGCGTAACACATCCTGCTAAATCTGTTAGAAAATCACAGTTGATTTCTGGAAAACCTACATCGCCGGGCTCTCTTGAGCAAGTCTTGTCGACGTTTTTCAGTTGCTCGTTTTCTTGAAGGACGGCAGAGTACTGCGAGCGGAGACGATTAAGTTCCTGAGCTGCAGCCAGGTGCTGCTGTCGTTCCTGCACACATGAGATAGTTGGTGATGTTCAAAAGAAAAAGAGCGAGGCTAAGTACTTCGTCAAGCTGCGACTGTGCTGGGCCAGCTACTGCGCGAACTTTATCTGGACGCGCATATGTTGTGGAGACTTCATCTTCATTGTTGCGTGGTCGGCATCCTTTCTTGTTATACAGGACAAGTTGGTTTGTTGGCTCTGAAAGTGCAGGAGATAGGACCGATGGAGAATTTGAAGGCGGAGAAGGTGGATAAGAAAGTGCCGATGTACCTGCGGCTGAGGAAAAGGAAAATCGAGTTGGCGGTTTTGTAGAGACAGTAGTCTGACGGGGTGGATAGGGCATGAAGCGGGGGCTTTCATAAGGTGCGTTCATGGCAGATTATGGTATTCGTCAATCAATAAAGAGGAGAAAAGTATGGGCACCTGGCCTGGAGAATGGGTTGATTCATCGTGCTGAGGACACAGTTCTAAATACTACGTGCCTAAGGCTGAGATCCCTAGAAAACAATTAGCCTAACTTTGAACAATAACGATGCGGACGATTTACCATCAAGGAGTATGCGATACATGTGCATGAGACTGTAGTAGTCTGTAAGTAGTTGATGATGCCTGCCAATAGATAACAAGTCGGAAATGATAATTAGCTTGACAATAACAATCAAAAATCTCATGTCAGGGAGGCAATTTTGAAGGATAAACATACGGCTGCATATGGGTGGGCTCCGGAAATGGAGAAGGAGCCTCAACTGAAAACACAATAAGAAGTCAATAATTATATATCGAACCAATAAGTATTTCACGTGATTGAAGATAGTTTCGTGATTATTGTCCTAGTCATTATTATCATTCGCTAATGAATTATTCATTATCCCAGCAGCATCGGTGCTATTAATCTACGTACGTCTCAGAACGCTTTGAAATTAAAAGATGTGAGAACTTTCTCGCGTTTAATTCTATACAATTGTCCGAACACATGCATACATCAGCCATATTCGTGATTATTGTCCTATTCATTATTATCATTCGCTAATGAATTATTCATTATCCCAGCATCGGTGCTATTAATCTACGTCTCAGAACGCCTTGAAATTAAAAGATGTGAGAACTTTCTCGCGTTTAATTCTATACAATTGTCCGAACACATGCATACATCAGCCTAGATATTATCCGACCTTTCCGTGCGCTTCTTTCGAGCGTTACCACTGTCTTTCATGTTTCGGAGTTGTTCACGCAAGGCAGCATTCGCACCCCAGAAATCCAAGTGGTTTTTGAAGTCAGGAAACTGCTCAACAATCTGGGAGAGGGGCTCAGAGGCAGACGAGGTAGTTAGTTCTGGACGTACCATATGATGAGCTGCTTGCAGAGCTTGCTCGTCTTGAGCACTTAGCGGCTTACCAAGCGTCAAGTGATTTGAAACTGCGGATTTAGCAGTGGCCTACATGCAGTGTGTCAGATAGAATAACATGTAAATACACAATAAAAACTTACTCTTAGGCTTTGAATGAGCGTCTTGTTCCAGCCGGAATGAGTGAGAGTAAAGCCGGGAGGGGCAGAAGTATACATGATAGTCGAGGGCCCAGGTAAGGTAGCAGGATGGGTATGGTTATGGTCTGCAACCTCATTCTCATCCTTATCCTTATCCTCCGGACTGGGAGTTAGAGGGGATGGCGGACTCTCACCCAAATCCTGAGGTTCAGCTCGTGTGCTGTTTGGGAGCGGGATGGAACGGCCTCGATAAGGATGGAACCTCACGGTCTCAGCTAGGTCTTGATGGATAGCCAGGAGCACTTGACGCGTAGAGGATTGGATGTCGCTGAATATGAGGGGGATGACTTTGGGTCGTCTAGCCCTTCGAGGAGGAGCCCAAGTGGGGAGTGTCTGGTCAGCCATGGGAAGTTCGAGTTTGCCTAGCATGTGCGATTGATTTTAAAGGACCAAATTGTCAATCTGTATTTCAGGCAAATAACAATAACGATAATGAGTTTCGTGTAAACAAAAGAACGATCAGATATAAAGGGATCGAGATAACTCACCTTTATATTTCTTCGAACTTGACACCAATGCCAAATCGTATTTCTCCCTCCAGCGAGACCGGAAACTACGCCTTGTCCCATCAACTTGTTGGTCACAATGGTCCTATACTGTGCCTCGCTGTTCATCCTCATGCGACCTACATTGCCACCGGGGGTTAGTTCACTTCATCGCATGATACTATCATAGAACTGACAATTGGCTCCTTAGGGAAATGTGGTACAATGATCTGGGCAATGCCCATGGGATTACCTGTAGAAACTCCAACAGGTTCAGGCAACCGCGGGTTTACTACAGCGGTCCTGTGGATGACAAGGGCTGACGATACGGAGGAAGGCATAGCGTACGGAACAGATGAGGGTTACCTGTGCATATGGAAGAGAGTCAAAGCAGAATTAGAAGTTAGTGAGTTGTACTACTTAATTGACAATCACTTACACGAAATTAGTTTCATGAGGTATTCTGCAGACGCCTGGAGGCGGAGCCAGGCTGGGAAGAGATTTCAACCTTGGCGTACGACACCAACACCCACCAGCTGGCTGTCAGTCAGCGTTCGCAATTGGTCCACAGATTTCTGATTGACGGTTCCATGCGTCCCCACAAGATGAGATCGGTGAAGATTGAGAGCCACTACCCTCAAGCTGTGGGATTTGGGCACAGTGGTGTGAAAGGAGTTGAAGTTTGGTCATTTGGTCGCGACGATGGAGATATGTAAGTGATGTGATTGAACCTGTGGAAAATCTTAGTTGATTTGTTTTCAAAGTCATGTATTGGACGAAGAAGGAACTACTTTGGCGACACACAGAACTGGTCTGATAGCGTAAGTTCAGTATGACTCCTTGAGATGCACGAGCTCAATGCTAGTAGTGGAAGCGCAGCCATCAATATCAAGGATGATATCTTCATCCTGGACGATACGGCCCAGGGAATTGGCCTGTACAAATTGAGTTCCTGCGAGCGCATCAAAACTTTTGAGGTGCCCATGAAAGTGGGCCGCCGGTCACGAACAGTAGCTTTTCATGATCAAAACACTGCAGTTATCAGTGGGAGCGATTATGGCCGGGTGTACATTTATGAACGTAGACTGGGAACGGTGCGTGATACTCTGTACACGGGACATGATGACTGGGTACAGTCCATAGCGGTAAGTTATAAGCCTTCAAAGAAAGATACAAATAGACTTACATTTATTCAGGCATTTGATAACGAAGGAACAGCAAGTATCGTTATCGGGAGGTCTGGAGAAAACATTCGAGGCAGTAACCCGCTTCAAGTGTGGGTTAAGAAAGACCCAGTCTTGCGTGCAGTCCCTACAGCCAGAAGCAACAAGTTTGAGAAGCTCTGGATAGCAATTAGTGTTATCTTGGCTACACTGTTTGTTGTTGAAAATATCTTGGTGCGTACCTTGAACTCTAGTAGAGTATAATTTTTTGACCATTCCTCTCCAGCATGTTCCAGTTGTGGCATGGATGGAGAAAGCATACATGAGCGTAGCAGCCCCTTAGATATTCTTGTCAAATTTTTATTTTCAGTTATAGCTCACCACGCAATGGAAAGACTGTCATACATGCTGCAGAAGCTCGTTAGACTTCAAGAGACCCTACGAACATATATGAGTTGGTGCGCCTAGTAACCAGACTTGAACATCTAGCTATTTTCTCCACCAGAAGATCCTGGTGAGGAGGATAATTAATGGAGGTTGGGAAAGCGACCGTCGAAAGCGTTGCAGGTGTATGCATGAATCTCAGGACTCCGAACGATCCCTATTTCCAGACAACCGCCGTCTCGTCATTGAATCAAAATTTTGTGTTCCGAGGCTTGAGCTCTTCGCAGTACAGCACCAGCGTCGAGGCTATTATTTATAGAATTATTTATCAAGAATGAATTTTATTTTAAGTTTCTAATGTAGAACAGACTATGTAGCCATGAACATGCTAGTACTGAAGATGTATGTTGAGTATGGCTATGGTATGGCAATGATAGTGGGTCAAAATCACTTTACAACGCATGCCAGTAACCCCAAATTTTGCACTAAAGTATATGGTTTTTCACTTTCAAGTACATGATTTTCCACATTTAAGTACATGATTTTCATCCTCTCAGTGCATGTTCAGCATATAACAGTACATGGGCTTGAAGCTTCTGTATCATCGGTACATGGGTTTTCCTATGTAAGTGAAGTGCTTTCAGCCTATGTTAACCTGTATCCTATGTCTGACCTCAGTGCATGTTACACATCTACTCTTCACATCAGACTGCAGCCCATGTTTTTTTTTCAGTACATGTTGCACCTCCCAATGCATGTTGAACTGTGTCATTGGCTAGATTGTATTAAATAACCAGGATCCTCAACTAGCATTTTATTGCATCCTACGTTTGGCTTCAGTATATGCTATCCCATTTCAAGGCATGTCTGGTCATGAAAGATTATGAATCAAGGAAAGTGATTAGTTGTTGTTGCATCAGGGCCAAGACGCAGAAGCATCACACTGAAGATGCAGATGCATGATACATATTCAATTACTGCCTCGACAAATTCAGCATTACCGATCTCCCATGGGAGTAGTCGTAACGAGCAGCGTGTGCAACAATATCATCAAGATCAATGATATCCTCTGTATTGCTAAGGTTAGAGGAATAGGTTTTGGCTTGAAGGTGTGGATACTGAAGGAAAGGATTGTATAAGGAGGTGGAGAGGGGCGAGTGTCGCCAAACATGGAGACGAACGGTATTGCCAACGTTCTCGATCCACTGGATTTGACCAGCAAGCGGGTTCCCACTACATGTCAGTCTGTAGATTATATTGGCATTCCCCTTGTGTGTTGTATGCGGAGAAAAATTGACACCATTGTGCTTAGCGTAAGCACGGAATGCACCTTTTCTCTCGGTGAATTCCCCGGTGTTGTGAGGAGCGTTGACCAGTATGAAGCATTTGTCAAAGAGCACCTTGATCTGCCGAACAGCCTCAGGGCAGTCCGGACGGTGCAACCAGCGCCGCAGATTTGCAGTTTGGACAAGTGTTTTGACAATGGTGAGTTCCATGGGACCTAAACGCAGCGTTAAATCTTTGTTAAATCTTTAGAATGACTGTTCATTGGAATCTTACCGCCAACAAAGTCATTTGTATTAATTTTTTGGAGGGATCCAATGAGGCGTTCAAAGGGGAAGCACCACCATGAGATGACGGGGCCAAAGAGTAGAAGAAAGTCATAGATGTGCTGACCGGCATGGATGTTTGGCCAGGCGGTACCTTCGCGATATACCCCCTGACCCGACAGTTGGCAATGTGCACAAGGATCTCTCATCAAACACTTGGTGGGTTTACCAACAACCTGCCCCTGATGGACCTGTGCCTGAAGGACGTGTCGGTTGGTGGCAGTCTTACAGTGGGGAGTTCGCTTTCGAGCACCCAGATTCCATTGCTTCGACCTGTTATACCTGGTATGCAACTGGTCAGGTGTGGCGGGCTCATCACAACAATCCCTCCTCCTGTAGCTCCAAGTATTAAAGGCGTAAAGGTAATCTTGATTATCCTAGTTTTATATCCATCATAACTTATAATCTTTACAGAAGAGAGTTTTTGTCAAGCCCAAGGTAAGCTCATGATTACTTATCTCGTTCTCGCTTTCCGACGAATTGCCTGTCAGATTACCGCCAAATGTAGGATCGACGTTGAAGATAATTCAACGGCGCCCAAGCGCAAGGTATGCTCAGTGTCACGTTCATTGCTCCCCCTTTCTGACTCAAGGCCTGGTCAGAAACTGTCTAAATGCAAGGCACAAGAGGCAGGTATTGATTCCGATGAGGGTGAGGAAGACTCGTTGCAACGGAGGCACAAGGTATGGCTAGAATCATATACATCATTCGCGTTTTTATATGTATTGTCTTTTCAGGTCAAGGGCAAAAAAAGGTGTTGAAAAGCTACCAGTCCTTCTGAAGAGGAAGACGACGAGGAACAATGGCAGTCCAGGCGCAAGGTGAGTGCGTACCAAGTGCATTGTTCGGATTTTCATCTTTACAGGCTAAGGGCGCAATCAGATCTGACGAGGAAGACGAAGAGGAGCAACAGGCATCCAGGCACAAGGTAAATAAAGACTGGGTACATGTTTCACATTTTCATAACTGCTGTCTTTCCCAATTAAGATCAAATGAAACCGGCAAAATCACAAGAACTCTGCAGACAATGAAGACGACGAGGAATCAGTCCAATCAGGGGTCCAGGTGATATTCATTTTTGGTCTTAGCGGTATTTTACTAACAACCTACAGGACGATTCATCAACAACGCAACAGGCGGTGAGTAACAATTTACCTACTCATTATCTTTAATTGACTTAGGCTAGGATGATCCTTTTTTTGCGCCGTCGATGGTTCGTGAACCACGCAAAGGTACGTTTTTATACTATTTAACCCAGGAGCTGCTCACTTACACCTTAACCAGCCGACAACCTTAGTCCTCGATGGAAAGCAGTGTTGAATCTTTTCAAATCTCAAGTCATCCGCCATGTTGACATTTGTAACAATGCTCTGGAAGCGCTGGAATTCTTGACTCATCTGCCTCTCCACTACCTTGGCAAACTACCCGATCTCAACCTTCTTACTTGCACGCCGCAGTGGTCAAAATCGCACATCATAGAGCATGGCTCTGCTTTGCTGTGGGCCAATATACTTGCTATGCCAATGCAAGACCTTGCTATAGTCAATAGAGCTGTAGGAACGTCAAATTACTTTACTCATGGTAAGTTTCACAATATCGCGGAAATACATTTACTCATTTCAACATAGCGGACATTGTAGCAAACTGGCAAGCTGGTGGAGAGCCTCTGAAAGGAAGCAATCATCACATCAATCTCATCAGCATGTTCCATAACTAAGCCAATGGATTGAAGCTGCTGGAGATCTGATGGGAGCCTATTCAGGGATTATACCATGCACCTCAACAGGATGATGATGCAGAATTGGTTTTATTCTTTGATGTCGACTTTCGCGTAGCACAACTAAGAAAATCGGACTTGGTGTCGCGAGCTGCACTCAAGTTGCGGGACAAACGAGTGAGGCGAGCCTGCTTCACAGGCTGAGGGACCTCCGAGTCGATGCCTTCAAACTTGGTGAGAGGTGATTCGGCCATTGTGGGTGTAGATTCCTCGGTGGGGACAAGAGTATTGTCGGAAGGTGTAGATGCCTTGGTGTCAGCGTCGGAAGAGGAGCTAGGGGTTGCGGTAGTTTTTTGCCCTTCGCTTACAAGTGGCATTGTTGCAGAATCGACAAGGTCAAAGGTAAAAGAGAAAGATGCGTCTGGAACGTGTCCGCAAGGGAAAAGAACCAAAAGGATAGCAGTGAAAAAAATCTCTTACCCATGAAAGTAGAAGTAGAAGCTTGTTGACACGTCGGAAACATTGTCAACAAAGACCCAAGGTTCTCACGTGCACTCTCGGTGTCTAATAAGTCGCAGTCTAAATACACTTGAGCAGGGTCGATTTGGGGGTCAACAAGATAAATATATGTAATTGATTCGCGAGGAACAACAACTAAAAACTTGAAAACGAGTAAAAATTTGATAACAAGTAAAAATATGAAAACGCTTAAAAGCTTGAAAACGACATTAAGCGTTTTCAAGTTTCAATTGGTGGTACAGATGCAAAGTGCCGCGTGCGTTTACTTATAGTTGCCGTCAGCCAAATTCCACAACCAAAAAGGAAGTCGGCGCTTACCAGATATCATAGCTACTTGTACTCAGTATGCTAAAAGCTTGAGGGAGAATGGACCTAATACGATACCCAAATAGTCTCCCAAGTCCGTACCGAGTACTACTCTTCATCGTGCACTGTAATCTATCGAAAAAATGCGACAGAAGCGGTAATTATTAGTGGGCACGAAAGCAAATCAGCTTTAAACGCACTCGGTAGCCCGCATTTGAGAGGGTCTGCTCGCATGCGCCCTCCCTGTAATTTGCCTGCCACAGGCTCAGTGTGCTCGCTGACTGCGACTGTGCACGATATTCGGATTTGATCTTTTCTTAAGGTACTAATGATTTGAAGGATAGCGGTATATATATTAATGAATACTTAATCTAAGCAGCGTCGAAGAGCCGTTGGCAATTGTCGAGGCAACGTCCAGACGCCACTGCAGCACTTGGTGGTACAGACGCAAGTGCTGCGAAAGCTTACATGATGCGTGCGTCTACATATAGTTGCCGTCGGCCAAATTCGTGCGCTGACTTCCTTTTTCAATTTTGGTTGCAAATCTAGCCGGGCGGCATTATCTACAACAACGCATCATGTAAGCGACTTCTTCTCGCTTTTTTTCATAACCACCAGCATCGATACTTTTTTTCGACGTGTTCCTCGACGAAAGTAAAGACTCTAATCTCTGATTTATTCCGTATGTCTTGTCATTGACGATCCTCTCACGATTCGGATACTCGGTTATTCG
Source organism: Gymnopus androsaceus JB14 (assembly GCA_009733575.1). Lineage (NCBI taxonomy): Eukaryota > Fungi > Basidiomycota > Agaricomycetes > Agaricales > Omphalotaceae > Gymnopus > Gymnopus androsaceus. Next base: position 96,965 of record ML769608.1, read on the forward strand.
ATTTCCGAGTTTCATATAATTAGCAGCGGCGCTGAAACCACGCCGTTCTCACCTCTCTCACCTCTCTCTCACCGGAGCAGTACTCATTATGCATATCTTTAGCATGGTGACCGATAACGCACCACAACAGCCAAAGCAGTCAACCGTCCTTCTGCATCGTAAGGTACAGCTGCTGAAACACAATATGTAGTAATCTAATCTGACCCTCATAAATACACAGATTATAATCACAAAACTTGCAAATTTCACTAGTTTGGGAGAATTTGGACGACCCCGAGGCCTCTGGCGAGCCCTTCCTCGATGCCTCTGGGACTGGTATCCTGCACTGCATAAGGATGCAGTTTTCGCATATTGTTCCGACAGGAATCGACTTGAAGCGTTCGTCGACAGTGTGCGCGGAGAAACGGATGCGAATTCGCTACTTCCATCGGCTGCCGACGATGGTCTTTATTCCTTTGAGGGAAAGCCTCGCGGTTATTTTGCTCTGTTTAACGGACTCATGTGGATGACGAACCATTGGATTGGCGACGACGGCCAATTCCCTGTTTTCACCTTCCATGGCTTATGGGACCTCTCCGACAGTTATTACCTAGGCTGGATCGAAGACAAAGACACCTCTCCCGAGAATCTTGAACTCTCACTGCCATTGGATGCAAGTTTCCCATCGAATTCCATCTTTTGTTATCAACAGCTGCCGTATCTCGAGCTTTTTTGCTCCGATTTCCTTCACTGTCGACAACTGGAGAACTCGGGAGGCTTCCGAAGTCCAATCTCATTTGGCGGAGGGCGCGCGGGGCGCTTGAATGGCGATCGTTGCCCTACATGTTTTGGCGTGCATCGGGAAGCATGTCCTGCCAGCGCACACCAACCAGTTGCCATTGAAGGGGCAAGAAAATACCTTCAATTTTCATCTGAGGTTTTAGACCGAAGAAAGCTTGCTGAAGCGGTCATTGGAAGCCTCCAGGACAACCACTTTCTTTTGGTGAGCTTTGTTAGGACTTGTAGTGATTGAGATGTACTGAAATTGAGTAGATACAGTCGCCGCCTTGCTCAGGCAAAACCACGTTCCTGAGGCGTGTTGGGCTCGCTATCCTTGAGAAGAATCCACATTGTTCTCTCCAGTTTGCGACAGCCCACAAATCAAGAACCCTCCAGACCAATATCTTCTGTGGTCTTGAAAAGCCCATAACTACTTCTGCAGACTTCCTCGCTCATATATCCAATCCTGATTTTCGGAAACCTTTCTATCTGATTATTGACGAAGCTCAAAACACATACACAGAATCCAACTGGTGGGAACAGTTATACTCCTCCCCACCATACGATGATGTCTTTGTGATTGCTGCTGGCAGTTATGGCAGCCATTCCGACTCCCTGTCCCACTCGCCGCCTCGAGATATCCCAGTGCATTTGCGTATGAGTCTTTTTCATATGAATGACAGACCATTCTTCCTAGCATTCAACATGCAGGACCTAACTTCTTATATGCAATCGCGCTCCATACCGCTCAATTGGAAAGGCGATATCATCAAATACGCTTCACCCACAGCACCGCCGGTACAGTGATGACCCGTACGACGTCGTGCATGGGCTTACATCCCGGTGTTATCAGAAGTTTGGTGGACTTTCTCCATGAGCAGGTTCGTTGTTCCGCGCGATATTATCTCAGTCTACTGATCAGCAACAGTTGCAGAAGCAAAAAGAGGTCAAAGATCTTCTAGATGCGTTCCGCCGAAGTAGTCTACACAAGGCATTGAACCCATACCCCCAGGACTTGTCACGATGTGTCCCTAGAAAGCCTTTGCATGGCTTTACTAGCCTTTGGGTGCTCATGTTCTCCAGTGTCCTGCTCAACGGCTGCATAATTGTTCCGAAAATTGCCCGCGGAGTTCCAGATATCGTAGTCGTTAACCGACACGGCTCGGTGCATGAACCCGATTGTCCTTTAATCCAATCCGTCACCCAATCCGATCATCTCTTGATCGGTAACAATGTCTACAACTTTCCCCATAATATCTTCACCTTCGCAGAACTGGACCATGTGCGCAAGTATGTCAAGGAAACCCAGATTGCCACTACTCCGCGCGACCGCTTCTTTGCAGTGGACGCAGGTGAAATGATCGCTGACCCAGCGCTCCCTTTCAAACCGTACTCGTCTCGTCAGATGACAGCGTCCAATTCGCCGCTCGATTCATTTCAACAAGCCGCCCATGATGCCAGGCAAATGGGTTGGCTCTTGGAGACTTCGATGGCAGAATACGATCTCAGTGAGAATGAGATTATGCTTGTAATGCCTTCGCGTTGGCATCTAGACTACTTGAAGTCACTCCTTGAACCAGAGCCTCTAACACCACTCGCGCAGACCGCCACCCTGGATGATTTCATCCTCGCAGTGCTCAAGGAGTTCAATGGCTCAGTCTTGACTGAGCCCTTGGCTGAGGGTCCTTCTATTCGCGAAAGAGTCTACGAGATAGAGTTTCATCGATGTGCTGAGAAACTTGCGGGTGCCCGCTTTCTGACTCCTCAGGCTTACAAGCCGCGTGGGGAAGGATTTGAGGCTGGCTATGCCGATTTTGTAGTCAGGTCAAGGGAATGGGTTATAGAACTGCTTCGTGATAGCAAAAATTTGGACGACCATCTGAAACGGGTCGGCGAGTGGGGGAAATATACTGCACAATGGCCAAATTACGAGTCGCGTGTGGTAAATTTTTGTATTCATCACTCTGACAAGCAGGTCGATGATGACCGTGAGTGGTTATCATCATGACTTGCTTCAATGCCTTGCTCACTCTTTTCCTAGCGAAGCACATCTACGTGGGGATTAAGGTCCTTGGTCTGGGTGCAATGCGACACATCTCAATGCAGGTATCCAGAGCGAGTCAACTACTAGCAGTGTTTGCCTTGACAAATACCCGTTAGTCGGTTGCAGGATCAATTGTTCTTCAATATTTCTGTAGTGAAGAGCGTTGTATATTATATTTATGAGCATTGAAATCTTATTGCGGTTCAAATTATGGCTGAGTTTTGTTCTAGCATTTACTTGAGTTCCCAGCGGCCAAATTCCACAACCAAAAAGGAAGTAGTCGTTTTCAAGTTTAATCCTGAAAACTTGAAAACAACTAAAAACTTGAAAACGAGTAAAAATTTGATAACGAGTAAAAATATGAAAACGCTTGAAAACTCGAAAACGAAGAAAAACTTGATACGCTCAACGACTTCCTTTTCGGTTGTAGAATTTGGCCGACGGCAACTATATGTAGACGCACTTCGTTGGTCTGAGATGAGTGAAGGACATGAATGACAGGATGATCATCTCCAAGTAGCAAGGTGTTCGGTGGGCGCTCTGAATCTGCTGAAACATTGGATTCTGAACCCCAAGCTTCTCGGAAAGCCGATACTGGTTGAGATCCAGGGCGGTGATCACGATACCTCCGGAAAGAAAACTGGAATCTTTGTTGAGACCATCCAAAGCCTGGACAAGATCTCGGTAAAATTCGGAAGTCTACGATGGTATCTATCCCATTCCAAAGTGTTCTTCCGCATCGCAAGCGACCCAATCCATCTCATGAAAACGGTCTGATGGTCGTCGTTCGTGGACAGGAGAAACTAATTGGGAAATTTGTACGCCGGTTACATCATTATTTCGAAGACACCCGTTTGGAAGTTCATCTGTATCGAGGTGGATCGCTCCGAACCCGGTCGTGAGCACATCGCTGCGACCAAAGATTTCAGCAGTCCTAGGCTGTATATTCATCCCGGTGACCTCGAACTCAGCCAAGATAGTGCTGAAGAACGAAAGGCAGTGAAAGAGAAGCTGCAGCCCATTCGAGATTCGTATCAGCATGATGGGGTGCAAGTCATGTCCAGAGAGACAATTAATCAATTGTCGGGCGGATAGACTTTGTATGAAATTATTGTAAGACGTGGACTTTGTAAGTTGATAATAATAATTGTACATGTACAGTAGTCAAATCAATACAATCAATGGCAATACCACTAGCAACAGCCTGAATATCTGAGTAGAAATAACAATAAGAACATAATTGCGTCCGCAACGACGTCAAACTATGCTTTTTGTTGTCTTGTTGTTTTTGTTTTTGTATTTTTTAACATCTGTTTTCGAAATCCCTTATTTAAAGAGCAATACTTCAGCGCTCTCACTTATGCTTCCCTCAATCTTCCGCACTGCTGGTGCCTACTTGCAGGATGCCAAAATGCGTTCTCTCGTAGGTCCATAGATTCCTTTATGCGCTGTTTTACTGATTTCTTCAACCTAGTCCGACAGTAGTAACGCATCTCCGCATGTAGTAAGCCCTTCGAGTACAGTGGATAGTGAGGTGAGTACATGCAGTGGATACTATCTAGAACAAATACTGATATAACTCATAGGACGTCCCACAGATCCCCGGCTCATTCACTCCACACGCGCAATCCACAATGGTATTTACAAAATTGTCATCCTCGAATGAACTTCATTTTGACTACCCAGAAACAGGTTTTGCAAGTCACGCAATCGCTCAATGACTTGAACCTTGGGACGTTGGAATTGGAAGATGAACTCGTACACTTGCTCGCACAGCTTGAGCTCGAAGGATCCCCCAGTGTTGGAGATGAGAATGATATATTAAAGCAGGTATGTAGCCCATGCCATTGTACGGCACCAAGTACTTACTGGCTCCAGGATAATCAACATGATCAACTTGAGACCTACCTCACAGCAGCGACTCTTGTACCCAAGCCGTCCAACATGCGCCATCAGGATGTACTCTTCGTTCCATCGGAGGACATCTATGAGGCTTCTGCCCAACAAACCCCCGACGCGTTAAGGCCTCTTGCGGCTACTGATGCTGTCAGTAGTATGCAGAGCGCTTTATCTCATGCTCTACATTCCAAGGCTTTTCGCCCTAGTCCTAGTTTTGGGCGCAAGCCTCCACCGAGATCAGTTGTCGAGCGATTCCAGTCATCTCCATCTACTGCGACACCGTCTTCGACCACATCCCACCAGAAGATCAGCAAAATTCATGCCAGTGAACTCTCCATCCTTCGTAAGCTTTCAGAGAAAGCTGAACACAGTCATCAATGCCTTTCGGGTGGTATCAAAAATCTCGCACCCAACGCTCAGCGAGATGTACTCGACAAAGTCTCGAAATTCGTTGATGATGCATCATTGGCTCTGCGAAAACTAGAGACTCGCCAGAAGGAGCGCAAGTGGAGATCAGTACGGCGAGGTTCTGGTGATCAGGGACGAACAGAAGAGACGGGAACTATAGAGGAACAGGAGAAGTTAGGGAAGCAGCTACACAACCTCGACATACTTACGTCCATGTTGTATTCTCCTTTACTTGCTGATGTGCCCGAGTATGTCAATGCTGGTGAGTTCTCCCTCAACTACAGCCCATATGCATTTAATCGTTCTTTTAGATTATGCATATGGTTCTACGCTGGACCGACACGAAGCCATCCAACAAGTGCTCGTCGCTTTTGCCCTCATCTGTCATCTCGTTTTAGGCTTGTCTCGTACCCACTCTGAATTTGTTTTGGGGACAGCAGCACTCTTAGTCCGGCTTGCTTTCTGCTATGGGGCTCCTGAACAATCAAACGACCACCTCAAGCTCTCTGCTTCGCAGAATGAGCTTCTCTCAGGAATGCCTCATTCATTACATGAAGCCCTCCGTGATTTCAACATCGATGGAAAGTACGAACTTTATGCGACTTGTCCAGAGTGTATGGCTACGCACCCAGCCATTTCGTTCCGTAACAAGCATTCTCCCGTCTTTCCCGAACACTGCAGTAATGATATTATTGGGAAGACTGGTCATACTCAATGCCGCATTCAACTGTTACGAGCCAGAAGTGGTGGAACACTCCAGCCAATCAAACCATACCTCGTCGGATCCTTGCCTGACTACCTTGCTCGAGTTCTTGCAGACCCAGTTTATCTGGCCCAGTCTAATGGCGCAACTGATGAAGCATGGTCGAGAATCCGTTCAGATCAACAGCTTCATTCTTCGTCCAATGTTTTCGAAGCCGATTTCCTTCAGGACTTTAAAGGACCCAATGGAAAGCTCTTTGTTCACCGTGGAGATAAAGTGCGCCTCGCGTTCGCGCTACACATGGATTTCTTCAATCCAAATGGTATTCGCGTTCGAGGAAATCACCACTCTGTTGGAGTTATCTCTCTTGCCAATCTTGCACTCACCACAGACAATCGATATATTCCGGAATTTCTCTTCCTTGGTGCTATCATTCCTGGGCACAAGGAACCGACTGTAGAGCAGTGCGATCACTTCATTCGCCCAATCATTGAGCAGTTTCGGAGGGCGTGGAGTCCTGGTATTCGGATATCACGCACTGCAGATTCAACTACTTCAGCCGTCCTTGTCGAAGCTGCTATCATCCTCTCTGTCAATGATCTTCCTGCTGCGCGAAAGCTGGCCGGACTACAAGGCCATAGCTCCGGGAAGCATATCTGCAGTGTATGCGACCTGCAGGGCAAGAACTCCATTTTCGACACCAATTACTCTCACTGGTCATCTCGAAATGTGCAGCAAATGCGTGACGCTGCATTCGCCTGGAGGGCAGCAGACACATCGACTGAACGGCAGAAGATTTTCGAGAAATACGGCGTGCGCTGGTCGTCAATGTGGCTACTTCCGTATTGGGATCCAACTCGCATGCTTGTCGTGGACAGTATGCATTGCATCCTTGAGGGAATCGTCCACTATCATTGTCGGCACGTCCTTTGTCTCAATGACACGGCACCCAAAATCAGTGCGGATGGATTTCGACATGCATACGACTGGCCTTGGGAGGCCTATCATGCCGACAACGTTTCCAGTGATTACGCGGTACCTCAAAAACACATCGCTCACATTAGCAAGATCCACGAACTCCTCTGCCTTGCACTCGAAGGCTCAAACTCCCTGAGCCTATTGGGTTTGTGGAATCGACTGGACCGAATTGGTACTCTTGCCTCTCTCCGCTATGTTGCCTTCACGCTAGGCCTGGTACCTTGCCAGTTGTACATCAGCCCTGAAATTTCAGCACTGTATGCAGAGCGTGAACTTGCCCGACACTCAGAACATGGACATGTAGAGCTTCCAATCGGTAAGGAGGCGACCCGCAAAAGCCATATAATTGCTTTGCTCCTAGACTGGGTGAGAGGGCGATAATCTCTAATTATCATTTGACGTCTAATGCTGTGTTTTAGCGACTCAATCGCGAGCTTGCCTCAACGGCTCGAGTAATCCCCACCAACACACCCGAAACTATGCAACATATACGCTTCGTGATCTGCAACACTAAAAGACCGTCGTGGGTTAACTCAGTCCCCATGAATTTTGGTTCTAACAGTGCTGGAAGTATCAAAGCGAATGAGTGGCGTGTACTCTGTACTATCTTTCTTCCTATCGCCCTCGTCACACTCTGGGGAGATGATGATGGGATTGCCCCTCCAAGCGATGACTCGGATGAGGGCCTATTGTTTCAAGCTCTTCTGCATTCTATGGCGCTTTTCCAAGCCACTCTGATCGCCTGTCGCTACACGATGACAGGTCCTTGCATCCAAGCATATCGCATGCATCTCACAAAGTGGGTCCAAGAACTGAGGACTCTCTTTCCTCATACCTATAACACTCCATCTCGAGTAAACATTCACATGGCCAGCCATATCTATGACTTTCTCAAGCTTTTTGGCCCCGTCATTTCCTGGTGGTGTTTTCCTTTTGAACGTCTCATTGGTGCTTTGCAGAAAGTGAATACCAATGACCATGTTGGTGGTAAGTTTGACCATCTATGTACAACACCACTCTAATTGTTTCATGCGTCTGTTTCATGCGTAGGACCTCTGGAAAGTACGATCATGAAATCGCAACTCCATGTTGCTAACATTCGTCGTTGGCTCCGTCGATCAGACTGTCCTGAGGCAATCAGACAGCTGAAGGTGCTTTTTGACAAATGTTTTGTACCTACAGAACCGCCCGAGGAGGAATTCAAACTTGGTTCACATCGTTCCTACATCAAACGCGATGGCGTTGTATTTTCCCCTCATCTCACCCATGAAGGTAATGCCACCATTATCTACCGACCAAACTCAAATGAGGAGCCCATTGCTGGACGTATTGAGCAAATCGATAACGTTGTAACAGAAAATGGCACCCTCACGCGCCTCCTGGTCCGCGCTCATCTACCTCTTCCCAAGGCTTCATATGATCCCTTCCGAATCTTTCCTGATTTCCCTGCAAAGACGTACTCCACTCAAATGAAGGATTCCCTCCACGTTGTTGACCTCGACAATGTTGTTGCTCATGCGGCCCGTTTTGACTTCTCACATAATCGTTCGGTTTTGCTGAATTTATCGCGAGCATGATGGTGTGTAGCTTTTTCCTGTGCCCACTCGTATACTGATCCTTGCGCCAACATAGCACACGCACATGCGCAAAGAACTTATCGCACTTGCAGCATATCTGCTAGCGTGAAACTCGAAGTTTCATCCCAGCTTTCCTCAAAATAATCTTCCTTTCACAATTTTGTAGTATCGTATACAGTTTCCAATGCACCGAACTTTGTTATATCACGAACAAGATCTTATTACAATAAACTTCTCTTTTCGGCTACCGTATCTGTTAACATGAAATGTTGACTATCACAAACAAAATATTATCAGATGAGAAATTATATTTCCTGCTATCTATCGGCAGGGTTGAACCCAGTCAAGAATCTTAGAATATCGTACAAAAATTATATCAGAGTGAACAGTTTCATGATATTAGATATATCTATGACATTGATATATTTAATGATACTTGAAAATTCCGTTCAATATTCTTGCTTGAAGAATTTTGTCCATTTCCCGTGTGTTGATTCATGAGATGACTGGGGGGTAGATCTAGAGCAAGGGCCGAACCTTTTCGGGGAGCTGAATTCGGCGCTTATTATGTATGTTACTCCAAAAAGATATGCTCGTCCCAAAAGGAATGTGCTGGTTTCCTTCCGTAGCTACGTTTGTGTGCGGCAATGAAGAGTGATGAGTACATGGAGGTGTGTACATGATGATTCAGCTTTGGCATAGAGTGCAAGGGATCTCAATTGCCAAATTGAAAAATTCTTCGATCGCAAGCACTCGTCCAATTAGTAGATTACAGGTCGTACAAACATTTCAGCACAGGCTACTAATACGGTGATATTTAATCTTTAAGCATAGGCAATCTACACGATAAATAAATAAGCGGACGCACCAGAGATAAAACTGGGACTTACTCGTGGATCATTCAAGTGAGTTCAATCGCACTGGAGCAGCTTGTTTCAAAGTGATAATCCTTTCTCGATGGATTACACATGCAAACGCAAACCAAACTACTGTTTCAGTAGTGGCTGCATAGCAATCAATACCGCCAAGGATCGGGACCGCAGGAGTGAATTCACTCCAGTCGGTCAAGGTCAAGGAAACCATGCTCAACGCCGATGCAGCAACCCATAACCCCCCCAAAAAATAAGCAACAGTGACGGAGGGGAGTGTAGAATAGGCTGGCAAGGGAGAGGAAAATGGAACATCGTTGCTATCGTGGCAGCGAGTTGTTCGTTGGCGTTCGCGGATGAGTATGACGAGCAGGTAAACCAACGTAAGGAATGAAACAGCTGGGGCGATGAAAAAACTATATTTTCCCACAAACACCATTGAGAAAGCAAGAGTGATAGTAGAAAGGCATAGAGACAGCCAAGTGAGAATACTGAGAGATTTGGGGAGAGCGTTAATCACCAACATGGTAGTGCATATCTAGAACGAAATTCGAGCTTTCTTATATGTATGCCTTCAGGCTCCACCATTCCGATTCGGTCAACAGGCAATGTACTTGGCAGAAGATGTAAAGCGGGATTTCGGTGTAGAAAAGCCGTGGAGGCTAAGGATTTATATGAGAGTAGCCAAGAGTAGCTGTGAAGACGCGAAGACAACGCTGTGGTAGTTCCGTCTTCGCATCCTGTAAAGGGCCTCATGGAGTCGGGAATTCAGCGACGGAATTCCTGACGATCGTTATAACCATCTTTCTAACAACAAATTGACAGGCAAAAATCCATGCATAATATCGTCACCAAAACGGGGCTGCTACGGGCGCCATTAGTACAGCGTAAGGAGGACAGAACATGCAAGACTTGGGACTTACGGATTATAATTTCATTGCATGAAGCGCGGAGTTTCAGAGCAACGATCTTCTCCTGATGGATCATACCCGCAAACGCAAGTGAAACTACTGCTTCGGCAGTAGCCGCATTGCAGGCAAGAACAGCAGGAATTGGAAAGTCAAACCATTCAGCACTATGGACCAACATAATCATGCTTGTCACCGATGTGATGAACCAGCATACCCTCAGGAAATATGCCACAATCATGGAAGAGAGTGTCGTGTACGCGGCAGCGGAGAGGATTGCGGAGAGGCACCCGGAGTAATATGGAGGAGGGAGCGTGTCGCGAACTGCTCGTTTGCATTTGTAGTTCAAGGACAGACGAGGACCAGGTGAGATGACGGACGGTGCTGAACTCACAGAGCAGTGATGATAGAGACATAATGACAGCCAGGTCAATATGCTGACATATTTTGGGAGAGCGATGATAACGAAAAAAACTTCGGTAGAGCGTTCACGAACATTGTTATAATGCCAACCTATAATGAGAGTCTCTACACCGGTGAAGAGATTACTGAATTACGCACAATTGACATTCATCTGCAAGTGACCGCAGCAACGACAGCAGCGGGTACTATCCTATTGAAAGTACCGCAGTTCGATGGTCGACAGCATTGAACTAACCTGGGTACTAATTGAGAGGGCGAAAACGATTGTATCCTAGTCATACTTCGATACTCTAGAACAAACATTTTTTCATGTACTGCTAGGGATATCACCGAAGTCCTCCATTTACCATAAGAACGGCACAATGACCTTTCTTTCCTTCGGGTATGATTCACCGAATTTTTCCTTGTACCAAAGATGCCCTTTGTAAGCCCTTGGGAGCATCAACACGATTTCGTTCAGAAGAAAAATCCACGGAGGTGTAAATCTCGGTGCGAAGAAGGAAGAAGGCGCGCGAAGAAATGCCAGAAGAGCAGATGGAGACAATATCACGCTCATAGCGGAGCCAATAAAGGCTGAATCAAAGGGTGCAGGAGACGCCGCAAGAGCAAATCCGAACCACTCGAACCATTCGCAAAAGTAATTCGGGTATGAGATATACTTGTAAAGCAAACCGTACGGGATGGCATAGTGCTCGCTTTGAGCCGTTTTCCCGTCGGGTTTGGATTTTGTTTTACGGCGAATGTCCAAGAGTATTTCGTCATGGATGACGTTCCCAGCAAAGCCCAAAGCCCACAGACTCAGCCCAATGTAGAATGATGGTCGAGGTGCAGAAAGATACGCGCACGCGGCAGGAGACGAAAGGTAAGTTCCTATGAGAGATCCATTCAGCACGTTGAATGATATTCCAGCGAGGGTGACGATGGCGTGAGACTTGGAACGCGAGGGAGTACGAAGAGGAGATACAAGTGCGCGATTAGCATAGTGGACCAAGTAAGCTCCTGCTAGGATGTACTGGTAGATGGATGGCTGGAGTGAGACTGGTTCACCGCAGGAGAGTGGCGAAGTGAGGAAGGAATATGTGAAAAGAACAGGCGAAACGATCTCCATTACGATCCATGACTTTCTGACCTAAATACGTGTATGTTCAATTAGCCTTGCAAGAGATTCTCAAGTTCACACTTACCGTCAAATATGAAAATACTCTTCCCAGTCTGAGCAAAGCGTCCAAAGGGCGCGTTTATTACAAGCAGTACTGGACAAACGATGAGGCTGACGACTGTAAACCATTTCCGGCTAGCTGTGAGAGGTATCAGCGGTCAGAATAAAGAGTATCTTACGATTTACTTGCCATCGTAGAGAGCCTTGATTTCAATTGGAGAGAGACTAGACACATGCATGATGATGGTGGCTGAGGACAAGACGAAACGTGTCAACGGGCGCTAATTTGCTGCTTTGCATATATCACGGTCCTGGACGGAGAAACTGCTATCAAGATTGGCAGTTGAGTCATGGCTGCGTCGAGCTGCGGGCAATTCAAACGGTGCTTCGGACTAACAGCTGTAGTGGTACGCTCAGCTCAGCGCTCATGTGCGTACTATCAGCAAATCCCGATGGTTCGGAGTAATATACCAATCGCTCTTTCGTTAACCACCATCAGTCTAACGGGCGCTAAACCCCACTGGCTAGCTCGTCGTGCGTAGGATTGAATCTGAATTCTTTGCAGAGCAAATAGCGACTAGTATTGCAGCATGAAAGTGATTCCGCACTATCACGTCTCTGCAGCAGGGAGTGGTTCGAGTCTACCTTCCCCTCGGCTGTGGGATACAGTACCACAGATTTTGCCAAGGTTTTAAGTGGTTCCGCTGATGGACGTGCGTAACTATAGTTGCATCGGCAACGAACACATAGATCAGCATCATAACACAACTTATAAACTCCCAAAAAAATTTTCTTTTCTTTCATCCTCTCCTATTATTTCTGCCATGTTCCCTCTCACTCTCACTCGCTTATCTCTTGTCTTCATCTTCTGCTCCGTCACCGCATTGGCAGATCAAAATGTAACCATTCCTTATAACAGCTCATCCATATCCTTCGTGAATAACAACAGTACCTCTACGCCTGTCTGCGCCGTCGATGCAACTGGGAATGTATTAGGGGGGCAAGGAGGCTGCTACAACACCCGAACCGAGTCAGTGTGCCGACTCTCTCCTTCCACTTGATGAGCTTTGGCAATGGTATCTCGAGCTTCAAATTCTATGGTTTGTCTCTCCCGCTTAGCCCTATTTCATCTTAATCATTTACTTTCGAAACAGGTAGCGCCGTCTACATAAACGCTCTTTTGTATGAATTCTCCCCTCTTTACAACATCACGACTAGATGGAGCTCCGGCATCCATAGACGGCTTTCGTGACTCTGGACCTCTTCTCTGCACTACCCTCTTCTCACAAGAAGGACTGGATAACAGTACCGAACATGAGATCAGTGTTCTGGTAGCGGGCTTCAGCCCGTCGGCGAATGAGACCGTGCAGAACGAGGAGGCAACTTCTGGTCGAGGCGCTCCTGCTTAACAACATCATGTGCGTACTACTTGTATATTGTACTTGATTTCAGCCCTTACTTCTATTATTTCATCAGTGTAACAACGTCTAATGCTGTGGGTAATATTTCGGCTGCACCATCGTCATCTGGAACCCCGTCAACGTCTTCGAACCGCTAAGTGGTAGCTCCGCTTCACCAAGTCAACACAATGGAGCTTCAAGTTACAGCATGTCGCCCATACCATTTGCGTTCCTGTCATTACTGCCAGTATATATTGCGGCCAGTATTGTATGGGTTGGCGGTTTTGAACTTTACGCCTGAGATTGGGAGTGGACAATGCCGGTGTTGATGGAGATGCTGATTTCGACGTATGTTGCCGCACTTCATATCTATGTGCACCAATCTCCACAAGCCCACTTCGCATGCTTGTATATAACCTCATTCCCGTTCACTACATGGGCCTACATTGGCCTACAGTATCATAGTGTACATCATTAAAAAAATGATCCCAACAGCAGTACACACCTTAGTTCATCTCTCATCCTGAACAGTAACACTGCAACCTATAGTGAGTATGTAGTACTAGTCAAGAGTTATGCTTAAAACTGCTCAAAGGCTGCTGTGTTGGGCTTATATATACGAGTCCGCGTCCGTATCTCGTCATAGGTGCCTGACAAGTGCGAATACTACTTATTCAATATGTTCATAAGCCTGAAAAGATGCAATGAAAGAATGCGTACACAGGTGCTTCAAAACGTGTAATTTGTAGGGAACGCTCTCAAAATATATTTTGAAGCAATGATGCTCTCTCGATGGACTGCACCTGCAAATGAAAACCAAACCACGGTTTCGGCAGTTGCTGCATTGCAGGCGATAATAGCAAAAGGGGTGAATTCTCCCCATTGAATATATCGAGACCAACATCGGCCAACCACATTACTCTCAGAAAAATATGCCACAATGACGGAAGAGAGCGTATATGTACTTCCACCTAGATCTACATAGCAAGTTATCATGTTGAACTTCATCTTCATGTCGTGCATGTTGAAAGGATCTGACGCTTACGATAGTGATGTCATTGATCGACTCGACATGAGTCTTTCGTTCCGTTAATACTCCTTGAAACACCTTTGTAGCTGTGCTACATAAGGCAACAGCACTGTCTTTGTATTTGCTCAATAAGTATACAAGATGCTGTAATTATGCCATTCGCTAGTTCTATAAATTGTTGGAATATCAGATTTTGATGTACAAGCTGGATACAGCTATGTCATGATGATATCATGTTTTCATCATATTTACATCATATCTATACTATATTTGCACCTTATATCACTATTGCATCATAGGTGATATCATTACTTCACATAGTATCCACTTACTATATTTGATAGCTATGACATATGTCATATGCAGCTTCTAGGAGTATAAATACAGGTTGTAGATAGACATGTACTTTACCTGTTTGCCTTAGGATCTTTGTCCCAAGATCCATACAAGGTCAAACATTTTATTCATTTGTCAATATCCTTGTCACCTTGCTGGTGTTATAAGGTGTATTCCTACATAAATATGATACATGCGCTTATGAAGCATATGAACTGTTCAATACATTAGTAATCGAACGTAGTTGTAATTACTCGATCTTACATCGTACTTACATGTTGTTGAACCATTATGATCGTACCCTATGCCCTAAGCCACCTTACTATGATACTGTATAGTTGTAGTCGTACTTAGTATAAATACTGTAGGTACTTACCGTACTCCTTAGCACACTCAGTTGTACTACTACTTGTTTATACAAGAACTCTTCGCTCTCCAACTAGTCCTCCAGACCAGTCTACTTGCTACATAACCAGGTGAGTAATGGATCTCACCATTTGTTGATCATATGTCTGCTTCAACAGGTTATGGGCCCCAGATTTGCTCGACGAAGGTCGTTACACCATTGCGTCTTTGACAAATGGTTGATCGCATTAACGAACTCATCTGGTCCTACCTCGTAGACATTAGGCACGATGATTAGTGGCTTCGGGTTCGGGTGTAAACGGTAATCAGTGATTCGCTTTGTTACCTCTTTTTCCGGAAGAGCCTAAAATATATAAGGCTTCTTCAATTGAACTAACTATTACCTACATTGTATATACACAGGCACTCCACGTTGAACGAACTTTTGGCAGTTCCTATTCATTTAGGGCTGTTTGCGGGCCGATTCCTGCTCCCAGGTAGACTTCTGCCGCTATGTGAATAATCAAAAGCATATGCGCGTAGGCTGGGCAATTGCGAACACGTGAGAGTTTCTTGGCCTTCTACTGTAGTATTCCCCATATTGCCTTAAGTCCCTTAAAACACCTATTAGGTCTGAATACTCGCTTTCTGAACCTTGAATCTTTATTGATTCTACTGGTAAAGGAAAACACGAGTTATGACGATTCAAACGGTTTTCTATTGGCATATGGTTTTTATATATATCTTGGTTCAAACTTGCTGATGCGGGATGTGTATGACCCGATCAGAGATGGAAAATGGATGGATATAAACAAACTGCGATCACACCACAACAAAGTCTAAATGGGTAATCACTGAAATCAAGTGAATCTGAGATTCATAATCTTGGACATGTCAAACATCTTAATTGATCGTTACTGACAAGTTCATATCCAGAATCACAATGTCTTCCACCTCTGCAATCAACGCTGTTCCCCTCTTCGACGGTTCCAACTACAATGATTGGTTGTCTGGAATGAAGGCCTACCTTCAAGTCCAAAAGCTTTTCGGACATGCCTCCGGCACTAAGGTTCGCCCGTCTCCTACTGGCAATCCTGCTACCAATCAGGATATTGTTGATGCATGGGATGAGAACGATGGTGCCGCTATCGGTGCCATCTCTCTCCGCTTGCCTAACCACATTAGGCAAACAGCAATCAAGGCCACTGCTAGGTTGACCTGGCAACAACTTGAGACTACTTACGGTACTCCTGGCGCCGCTGGACTCTTCAGAATCTTCCGAGAGGCCATTGGTTTTGAAATTGCTGAGAATTCCGATCCAGCTATGCCAATCGCTACTCTCACTTTGATCTTCGGCCGCCTTGATGCCTCCGGTCTCACCTTGTCAGAACCTGTCAAAGCCATGGTTCTTCTTGCCGCACTTCCTCGTGCTTGGGATGGTTTAGCAATGACGATGTTGAGCCAACATACTGGCACAAATCTCACCCTAGCTGCCATTATTCCCAAGATTCAGGATGAATACAATCGTCGCCGCTCAAATGCCACATCTCTCGCTTCTCGCCTATCTACGGTGAACAAGAAGCGCAAATCGAAGAACTCCTGGTCGAAACAAAAGAAGCAGAAGCAAAATGCTGATGCATCTGGTTCAAACCAACAGGCTTCTTCCTCCGGTGGCAATAGCGGCAACAACGATAAAGGCAATCAGAAGAAGAAATGGAAAGGCAAAGGCAAACCTCACGCCAATGAGGCTTCCACCGACAATCCGCTCCCAGTTGCCAACTTCGCCTCTTTCTCATCCTCCGCCGATCCTCTTAAGGACATTGACCCTTACACGGGCAAACTTGATCCTCTCCTCAGAGATATGAAGATAAAGGAACAAGAGTTGCCGCCTGATTGGGCTCAATCCGTCGTCGATGACGGCTTCGCCAGAATCAACGATTACGACGAGGAAATGTACGGATCTGGCGATGAACGTACTTCTTACTGGCAAGTTCCTTTTAATTTCCTAAAAAAGAAAATCTCTAATTCATTGCATCGGCTAAACAGATCTTCTACTATAAATAACGATACTTTGCACGAACATTTGTACCATGCAACTAGTTCTTATTTATTTGATTCTGTACTTACGCCTGAGCCTCTTGATGAGGCAAAATATATTAATTTTATGCATGCAATTACTGAGAGTAAGGAGCTTCCTGAGAATAATGTAAGAATACAAGCAACGACGTATGATACGTCTTGGTTACTTGATTCTGGCGCTTCACACCACTTTACTCCGAATATTGAAGATTTCGCTGATTACAAGGAATGGAGAAATCCAATTCCACTTGTATCCGCTGATAAGAAATCTCGTTCGCATGTACTTGGCGCTGGAACGGTATATATCCGTCATGAAAATGGAACAGGTGTTACCCACACGACTAAGTTACACCCGGTGTATTACCAACCCGATAGCCCACATTGCCTTATTTCAATTGGTCAATTAAATAAAAATGGCTGCTATACAGTCATTAATGGAGATCAAAGTCAGATACGCAATAAGTCAAATCGTAAAATCATTACGACAGGAAAACCATATAATACCGGTGATTCGCTCCACTGGCTTCACGCTGATGTGTTGAATCCTGAAGCGCAAATCGTCAATATGGTTTCTATCGATTACAACTTATGGCATAACCGATTTGCCCATCCAGGCAATGAAATCCTTAAGCATGCTCCTGCTAACGTCAAAGGTCTTCCTAAGATACCTACTCCTACTGAGAAACACATCTGTAAAGGTTGTATTATTGGTAAAGAACCTCAGAAATCATACCCCTCTTCGTCCAAGCGCACCGAACATCCTCTAGAACTTGTGCACTTTGATTTAACCAAATTACCGATTCAGTCATATCATAAATACAAATATATTGTCACATTCTTGGATGATAGTTTGTCATACGCTTACTCTGTCAAATTACGTCTTAAGTCCGAAGCTTTCCTCGCTTTCAATCAATTTAAAGCATGGGCCGAAAAGCAAACCGGACGTAAAATTAAAAAGATACGTATTGATCAAGGGGGAGAATTCTTATCAGATCAATTTATCAATTATCTCAAAACAGAAGGTATCGAGGTCAATAAATCTGAACCTCATGTTCATCAACAAAACGGTTGTGCTGAACGCATACATCGCACTCTAATAGATAAATCAGAAGCTATGCGACACCACGCTTGCTGCCCTGATTCTTGGTGGGAATTTTCATATTCCACATCTATGCATGTATACAACCGCACTCCGATCCGTCGATTGAACTGGAAAACACCTATTGAAATCTTCTTACGGAACAAACCCGATGTTTCTTATTTCAGAACATTTGGTTGTGGTGCATACATGTTCATTCCACGCGCACAGCGGAAAAATAAATTATCTCTGCATTCCGAAGCAATGATTTTCATCGGTTACGACACAGGAAGCAAAGGATATATCTTCATGCGTAGTAATAATGCGCTATACTATGGTGCTCAAGCTCGCTTTATTGAAGATTGGTTTCCACGCTGCCGTGAATCTGACAAGAGTCATAAACCCTCCAATAAACCTAGTCCTATCATACCAAGTGATAAACCCCCAACACGACCAACTGATGATCCTGCTGACAATGGATCTTCAGATGACAACGATCCTTATGATCCTAGTCATATCCCGTTTACTTCTCCCGATGAACCAGATCATTCTCCTGTACAGCCAGGAAATTTTGACAATGATCCGGATGATGCCGATGACATTTATACAAATGCACCCACATCTCGGTGCACATCACGAGAAGATAGTCCGGAACGTCCACGTTCTCCTATCCCTCATGATAATGAAATTCCTCACGAACAGCCTCCACCGGTCCCACCTAAACCTAATTGGTACAACCCGGAAGCTATTGCTGAATGGAAAAGTAAAAATCCTGTCCGCACCCGAACTGCTCCTATTCGTCCTGGTTTAATTCCTACCACTTGCGAAAATATTCGCAAGGCTTCTACTTGGAAACGTCAAGCTCAAAAGGTCAAAGAAAATACTCTTAATGACACTCACACTAGACAAAAAGTAGATCGAAATAAAAAGATTGAAGAAAAACGTCAAGTCCGTGTCAATGTTCCTAAACCAAACGAGCCTAGTACAAGTACACAACCTATCATTGATCCCAATCGTCATGCATCTCCTATAGATCTTGACACTCCACCGGCATCTCCCATTTGGGAAGATGAAAATCATGATGAAGATGAACAGGAAGAACCATGGTTCGAAGAGATTAACTTCTCTCGTATAGTTCAGGAAGGGGAGTAGAATTACAGAACTTCTTACTTTTGCAATTGATTCCCTTTACTTACAAAATGGAACTTAAAAGTTTCCTTTCAAGTACACCTGACACCTGGAGTTCTACTCGGCATTATCGGCATTTACCTGCTGATGAACAGGCGAAATGGGATCATGCATGTAAAGAAGAACTGGATGGACTCCGCAAATGCAAAGTATTTGAGGAAGTCAAAATCCCTCACAGTCGTAAACCAATCAAATGTCGTTGGGTCTTTAATAAAAAGAAAGACGGTTGCTACAAAGCCCGACTTGTCGCTAAAGGCTTTCACAACAATTTGGTATCGATTATAACGAGTTGTTTTCGCCAGTCGCGCGATTCGAAACCGTTAGAACTCTTCTCGCTTTAGCTGCTTTAGAAGACTGGGAAATCCAGGCTTTAGACGTCAAACAGGCTTATTTGTACGGCAAGCTTGATGAAGAAATCTATATGGAAC
>ML769609.1:0-116189 GCA_009733575.1 Gymnopus androsaceus JB14
ATGGAATCCATACACTACTATTTTTACTAGTGCATGGATTCCATGCAACATGTATGGAATCCATGCGACATGCATGGAATCCATACACTACTATTTTTACTAGTGCATGGATTCCATGCAACATGTATGGAATCCATGCGACATGCATGGAATCCATACACTACTATTTTTACTAGTGCATGGATTCCATGCAACATGTATGGAATCCATGCACTACTATTTTTACTAGTGCATGGATTCCATGCAACATGTATGGAATCCATGCAGCATCATGCAACATGTATGGAATCCATGCAACATGTATGGAATCCATGCAACATGCATGGAATCCATACACTACCATTTTTACTAGTGCATGGATTCCATGCAACATGTATGGAATCCATGCACTACTATTTTTACTAGTGCATGGATTCCATGCAACATGTATGGAATCCATGCAGCATGTATGGAATCCATGCACTACTATTTTTACTAGTGCATGGATTCCATGCAACATGTATGGAATCCATGCACTACTATATTTACTAGTGCATGGAATCCATATCCAAAGGGTGCCAGAGGTCCTAGCCGTATGGATTCCAGGCGGGGCGTATGGATTCCAGGGCCCTGGATTTCCTGTGGATTTTGATCATATTAGTTACTGGATTGTTACACTTTGGACTATCTAACTAGTTACTTTTCCTGGTAGACTGGAATGGTGGTGGAGACTGGACAATGGTGGTCAGAACAAAGGATAGAACTGACAATTGCAATGTCAAGAATATGCACTAGGTCCTGCATTGACTTGTCTATGGTGTCCGATGAATTCTGCATTCCATTGGTTCAAATGATGAGCAAAAGATTCAAAAAGACATGCACTACATCTTGCATTGAGCGATTGTTGATGCCAGTAGGTGAATCCAAAGCCTGTGTTGGTTAAGAAAAGTTCAGAGAAAGAATATCACAGATGAACTTCTTGGGTCCTGGGTTGTTTCTGCATACTGTTAAAGATTCCAGATAGACTAGGCAATAACACAGTAGTAGAGTTATAGCAAAGAATGGATTTAGATGCCCATACTGATTAGTGCCAGGCAGATACTGCATATCGGGACTTGATGCAATGGCAGAAAAAAGGGTACGGGCAGGTAATCTATTGGTGGTCAAAAGAGGACAGGCTACAGGTATATGGTGGATTGGGAAAGAAGTTTATGTGTAATTTAGCAACAGCATAAACACATGAAGCTGAAGATGATAGCCAGATGTATGTGACATATTTGGCATACTACTAAAAGATGCTTATCAAGTACAGGCAGCTCGTTGTGCACTTCTTAACCCATGTTTTCTCCTCTGTCATCTTCTTTCAGTGTATCAGTGTCTTGTTGTTGCACCTGAGAGGTATTGAACAGGATTATTTTGAGGATGCGACACAGGATGTGGAACCAAAATCGGAAAATCTGGATGCACTAACGCTTCATGCAGAAAGAGTCCACAAGCTGTAATAGACCATAAGAGAGCGCAAAATTACGGAAGGAGATATGGAGATATGAAGGAAAAAAATGTGGTGGAAGAGAAGGAAGGAAGGAAGATTTATTACACGGTAAGGTACAACTGGTGGGTCCAAGACATATCAGCACCAGCATCTTTGGTCTTGGGACATGCGCACAAGTGAGAGGCATTCTCGTCTAGGCACTGACCTTGCGTAAGTGTATAGAGTGGTGGCGATAACAAGCTGTTGGTCCGTTGGTTCAAATAGTGTAGAGCAATCAACACTAAGCGATTGGAACACAGGGGGTTTGGCTATCAATTTAAATGGTGAGGGTGCGTTGTCAAAGGTTCTGCAAAGAAAATACTCTATCTGTCTCTCGAAAGCGACTGGTGTTCCTCGAAGTGATGCTGGTAGACAATTGAAGGGTAGGATCTCCTTTTCTAATCAATCTATACTGATTCAGGGCAATGATAGGGGCAACAATATAACAATGACAACAAAAAGAACCACCAACAATATGGCTTGGTTCAACAAAGTGATTCCCAACAGTAGGGCAAAACCACTCAGGACAACAGACAGTTTGTTTCCTGTACACCTGAGCTCAGTTGCAACAGATGGTTGTTTCTCAGTGGTCACACTAGAATCCTCAAAACTAAAACAACAATTTGACTTGGTATAAGTCTGGGGTTTTCACAGTCGTCAGGATTATAAGTCTCTAACGCTGGGCACAATAAACAACTCTTTTCCATACCACACAAAGTATTACTTTGGTTCACAAGGGAGTGGTATCTTTCCTGTTTCAGCTGTAGCTACGTCAACAAGGATTCACACTAGCAACAAATGAGGTCCAAAGGTAACTTGTTTTGCAAAGAAAATATAGCTAGGCTTTTATACTACTCTTGGCCAGACGCCGGTTAAATAATAAGGTACTTCGAGAATCCGGAGAAATGGTACAACTTATTCAGAAAAGGAGAAATTATAATAAAGTAGTCCATATATGCATATATCTGCAACCCTAATGTCCATTCATCTGCTTCTTATGGGGATTATACCCTATTTCTATCTGGGTTATACACCTTTGGTCCTTTCCTGGGCGACATGTACTGCTATGTAGCTGATGCATGTCTAGTGCTGTGCTCACTAATCCCATCATAGTTCTGTTTCTTGTCGTAACTTATTGTGTCCTCCCTTCCTTCTTTTGTATTATCATTCTCCGTCCTCATAGCTTTCCAATCATACCCATATCTCTATATCCCTGCATTGTATTCATGCGGGAAAACACCAACTAATGTACGGTGTTATTCTCCTAGCTCGAATCTCTGTCTATTACGCGTCATTTCTTCCATTTCTCGGCAGACACCACATACACCTTCCGATACTGATACACATCACTTCAAGGGTCTACGTATACTTTCTTGGCTTTGTCAATCCTCCTGTTCTTATTTCATTCTTTTGGCATATGCTGGTTATCCGTTTGTTTGGTGCCAAACAGATTATTAGTGCTTCCTCGGTATCAAGCTTTGAAGTGTCCTTCGGCTATCATGAAAATCTTGGCATCAGCTCACTGGAATTGGTTCTGTCCCGTTCTGCAAAGTCTATCCTTCCATAATCCCTGAGTTACTTGTCTTCAGAGTATGTTCACCTTCGTAGACTTGGATCAACGCAGTAGGCTGGTTGTCGGTGGCAGTCGAGAAGCTGAACAAGCATCAGAAAGTGTTTCACGAGAAAGAGCAATCAACTCACATTTGAGACTTCCTGGTAGGAATGATGGTGTTACGAGGGATAAGCTTGGTCATGACTCCACTGGTAGTCTCAATGCCAAGAGTGAGAGGGCAGACACCAACGAGGACAACATCGGCGGTTCCGTCAGCACCAGAGAGAATACCACCCTGGACGGCGGCACCATAAGCAACAGCCTCATTGGGGTTGATACCCTTGGAAGGCTTCTTGCCACCGAAATACTCCTTGAGAAGCTGTTGGACCTTGGGAATATGAGTAGAGCCACCAACAAGGACAATCTTTAAGAACATCTCAGTTGAGATTTTGAAAGAAACTGATATGCAAACAAACCTCGTTGACGTCATCCTTCTTGACATTTGCATCCTTGAGAACTTGCTCCACAGGCTTCATGGTCTTCCTGAAAAGGTCCATATTGAGTTCCTTGAACTTGGCATGGGTGAGAGTCTCGGAAAAGTTGTTGCCATCTTCAAAGCTTTTGATTTGAATCCTGTTGCTCTGTTGGCTACTGAGGGTCCGCTTCACCTTCCCAACCTCCCTCTTGAGCTTACCAAGAGCATGGAGGTTCTTGGTAACATTGGTACCAGTCTTCTTCTTATATTGCTTAACAAGTAGTCAATAACACGGTTGTCAAAATCCTCTCCTCCAGGATGGGTGTCATCAGTGGTGGCCAGAACCTCGAAGACACCATTGTCAATGGAGAGAAGAGATACATCAAAAGCTCCTCCTCCAAGATTGTATACAATGAGCAGTGGGCTCCTTGATGATACGGAGAACCTGGAGACCGGCAATGGTACCGGTGTCCCTGGGGGCCTGAAGCTGAGCGTCGTTGAAGTCTGGAAAGAAATTTAGAACAACTGATGATAGTGAGGCAATATTCAAGAACATACAGGCTGGAACAGTGACAACAGTATGGGTGACCTTTTCACTGAGGTAAGCCTCAGCAGTCTCCTTCATTTTACCCAAAACCATAGCAGAAATTTCTTTGGGAGTCTAAAGTAGCATCAGCGATAGTTTTCCAGTCTGATGTTCACAGGTACTCACAAAATCACACTTCTTGCCCTTGTAGGAAACAGATATGGTGGGTTTGCCACCTTTCTTGCGAACTTCAAAAGGCCAGTGCTTAATGTCACAAGCAATGTCCTGATCATCCATTTTATGGCTGATAAGATGTTTGGCGTCAAAGATGGTGTTGGAGGGGTTGGAAGCGTAGGTGTTTTTGGCCGAGTCAGCGACCAGACGTTTCTCGTTGGAGAAAGCCACCCATGACAGTATAATACGGTGACCCTGGTCATTTGCAATGATTTTGACTCTACCTCCACGCTGCACTCCAACACATGAGTATCTGTAGGTTGAAGATTAGCCATGAAAGGATGTTCATTAGTTGATAATTGTACATTGTCCCAAGTCTAAAAGGAGCATCATGAGCACCTGAAGAGTTTCGGAAAAAGTTGGTGACACATACCAATACTGATTACAGTTCCATACTCCAAGTGGGAGTCCTCGGCACTGACAGCTGGTGAGCAGAAAGATATGATAGCTAGGAGAGCAAAGAACGCGAAGGAAAGAGAAGAGAGAACAAAACGCCGGTGTTGAGCTTGAGCTCAGGAGTGAGATGAGTGAGATGAGAATTCGCGGGTCTAAAACCTATATCAAAGCAATCAGTAAAATAAAAAGAAAAGGCGAAAGATATTGCACTTGCCATTCGGGCAGGAACGCCTGGCTCTTTTGCAAGATCTTCCAAAGGAAACAGGTACATGCGGATAGTGAACAAAATCGCACCAGAGAGCGGAAGCATATGGAGACTCTGTCTCTCCATTCGCAGACGCAAGTTCTCCGCTGCAATGGGCATAGGTTTCTTGGGGGTGATACAATCTCCGTGAACAAAGGTTTCCTCGGAACCATTGGTGGTTGCGGACCAAGCAAGTTCCTCTGGATCCATGATACCATCGTTTTCGAGAACAGGTTTGGTGGATGACTGGGATGTTAATTCAACTGGGTGTTGGATATCTTTTGGGGGAATGACTTGAAAGAAATAGTTGTTACGGATAATGGGTTTGTCAACGGCCATGCATTTGAAGTAGCGGGCCATGCTGTTATGTAGTTTTGTTTCATCTGTAATGTAAAGGGATCAACGTGAAAGATAAAGTAATGAGACAGATATCTGGTGTACACTGAGGAACATGCCCCTGGATGTGAATTTCTTCCAATGACATCCCGATCTTGTCCCTCATCCTCCAGAACCCTATAAGCAAATTAGTTTTGAGAATGAGCATATGCCAATGGTGCTTACCTGGGATGCAAATAGCACCTCCTTGGAAGTAGTATTGACCATTGGTGCCTAAAGTCTTTATGATCCACCCGTAAAAGCCTCGGTAGATAAATCACAACCTTTGAACATAAGAGCCAAATCATCTTGGAGTCTATAGAATAATTATCCATCAGTCTTGACCAATGCAACTGCTGCAAAAGAAGACCTACAACAACACAGAAACTCTCATTGCATGCTCCGCTTCCTCAATACTCACTCTTGGATACCCATCGTAACGCTGATATCAGCAGTAAGCAAGTGATGATGTCAACAATGGCCAAGCATGAGTCATTACTCACGGGTAAGCTCCCCATCTAAAAGGACAATACGGAACTGGCTTCATATCCATTGGATTGGAGCTTGGAGTGATGGATGGGTAGGAAAATTTTAGCTAGCCAGCGGTTGTTTCTGTCCATCATTGGATACGTCCTCCATACAAGACTGCCAGTTTCTGGAAGGTTGGAGCAAGTGGAAGAAGGACAACAGCATGAGCTCGGCGGCACGGAACTGTGGTTGAGTGACTCGGACCACAGTGGCAAGAAGAGAAAGTAAGCGCCATCCTTATTCAGCTTGACTCTTACTGGGCATTCGACCTGCTCCAAAAATGGAAAGTCCCTGGCTTTCACTTTCTTTCACTTTCACCAATAACAGGACTCGCATCCTTTCGCCTTGTGAAAGTTAACTTTCAAGACTGCACAATCATGCCTTTGACTCTCTCAGATGATCAAGCCTCAGCACTGACACGGTATTTGAGTACCCTATGTGCAGAGGAAATACCTGAGCCACTCAGAAATCTGAGCTTCCATTCTGGAAGCTCCAACACATATTCTTCACCCTATCCTCCCCCTCAGAAAGTAGCTAACCTCTCATATTTTTTTTCTGCTACTGAATCCTGTTCTCTGCGCTCTACAGGGTACTCCTTTCAGGAGCTACATGGGCAGGTCCACAGATGCGTCAGGTTCTGACGCGTCAAACGTGTTTTCCTTGGTAGAATGCCCAACTTCTTCTGCTCTCCAACCTTCAGACTTACTAGGGCACATGTCAAGATTATCTCCAGTATATTTCTGCTCCCAGTGCCGCTGTCCTGGTTGTAGATCTCAGGGCCAATCCCAGTCAGCTAGTCCAGGGCCCAGGATCAAAGATCAACTATCTCTCTCTCCTTCATACTCTCCTACTCTGCCACCCAATGAACACTCTATCTCATCTCATCAGCATGAAAACAACACATCTTTGGAGACGGGCACAGGACATGACTGCCCCTTTTCTCTGCCTTCACCCCTCACTCTAGACCGTACTTCTCCATCTAATGGAAATACTCCAGCACTTGATGACCTAGTTGACTCGCTAGTGCAGGATTTGATCCCTTCCTCTGGGAGAGGAGGTATAAAGAAGAGGCAGTGACAGTCAAGGGGAGATGGGGAATGTGAATCTTGTAATGCCAAGGGGGCAAAGAAAAGGTGGTGCACTGGAGCCCAGAGCTCTGATATAGTGGAATGATTCTCAGTTTCCTCAACGGCAGCACCTCCTTCAAAGGAGACTGTAGCTGATGCAGCAAGGTTACTTGGGAATATTGCTCTGGGTAATAAGACCAGTCTATCTCATCTGGAATGTCAGCTCTGGATTGATGGTTTTCGGGACAGGATAGAAGGGCTGTTCGAAGATGTCGACAGCCACTGGTCACAGTTGTTGGTTGATTTGGCCATACGCTGCCAAAGAGCAGTCTGAAGAGGCTTCCTCTTGGTTTGAAACAATGCTCAGTGAGCTTTGTTCCTGTGCTCAAGTTAATGGGTGAGCCCAGTTGAAGCAACTGCTTCTGTTTTGCTTTCTAGTACTTTTCTTTTCTTGAGGCTTATTAATGAGGCCAAATTGAAGGACAACTCTAAACAGTATAAACCGTCTGATTGATTTTCTGTTATTGTCTCGCAGACTGGTGATCAGATACCCAAATTGAATTTACACAAGTGGATGCAAGCTGGTAGCAGGTGGGCATTTTTAGCTAATGCTGGTGAGTAAAAATATGATTCAAAGGGGGCTCTCTAACATGGTCAAAGGATCTGTCTACCTTCTTGTACTCATTGCATTTCAAGATCAAGCTTCAGTACTGCGTGGCTCGAAGACAACAGTTACAGTCATACAAGCTATGTGCAATATCATATGTAACCCCAGCCACTGTTGTATGTGCTCTTATCTACTTGTGCTAAATTCCTCTGACTGTTCCAAAGGGGGGAGTAGCATTGTTTGCAATAATCTCTTGCCCATTTTGCAGAAATTACAAGAAGATATCCCACTTTCTCTGCCAACTCTTTATCCAGCCCAGTCGTTATTTGCACACTGCTTGCCAGTCTCCCTTGACTGTGGAAACCTCATAGTAAGCAACTCATTTTTTGATATGTTCTATCAATAGTGCGTCTTGCTTATATTGAGGAGCCATTATATATACTCAATGTCACATTATTCCTTCAGTACTTTGAGGTCCATTCCAAGAGATTGGGAGTTTTGGGACTCTTTCACAACAGCTCGAGAATCCGATGAGGTCCTATATACTATATCAGGTTGTATTCAAGCAGACATGGAAGATGAGCTACTAATGGATGAGTCTCTATCGGACGATCCTGAAATCAACCCTGATTCTGATGAGGAGCGACCAATCAGTCAGCCTGTGCAGTATTCCCAACCTTCCTGTCCTCCCTTAGGCAAAGAATGACTGAGGATTCATCTTCCTCCTCGACCACGCTCTCCTCCTTTCTACTTTATGGATTCCAACAATATTCATCAGATACTTTGGACACGCTACCAACCTGGCAAATCTGCTAGGCCCTATCCTATGAAACTTGAGAACAAGGCAATCTGGACAGAACAACAAAGGAAACTTGCACTAAAAGGGGAAACTCCTGTATCTCTTGACGATTTGCAAAACATGTAAGTCTTTGTGATTTTCCACTCTGTGTCTTATTAAGTTTCTATCTTTAGATGCATGAATGTCTAGATGATAAGGGCAGCTTAGATCAAAAGGAGAGATATCTGAAGCTCAATAGGAGTCTAGCTGAAATGTAAGGAATTGATTCTATGAAGACTCATGAACTAAATGGAACTGTAGGAAAACTCTGCAAGTTTTCGATGGTAATTACGGCCTTATTTTCTCTCAAAACTGCAGTCAATGTTTTCTTCAATGATGTGACTGCTATTCTACAGGACAGGAAGAGATCAGACTGTAGCAATAGGAGGCCTGTTACTACTTTTCACTTTACTTATGAGACTTCTTATCTGACAAAGGTATACAATTCCACTCTATCCAATGTATCTCTCCTGAAGTGATTATAGGGACACCAAGCACCAAGCAACATACATTCTCTCTATCTACGAGACTTTGGGGGTGGCAAGATGAATCATTCTCAGTTTGTCTGTCATCCTTTGAGGGAAATGAGCTGCTTTAGCAAAAACTACCATGATATCACTAAAGCACTTGAGGAACTCTGGAATGGGTTGTTTGAAGGGTAAGTCCCCTCAAAGATATGAGGATATGACTTTTAATGTGTAATTTCAGGTGCTACAGATTCATCCAGATCTATTCAAGAACCTGTCTGCATCTGTTGATCTTTTGCCCGGAAACGATGCTTCTTCTATTTCACTGTTCACAAGTTTAGTCTTCAATATCAACTCCAACACATTTGCTCATCTCAATCCAAAGGATGAAGCTGGCTGTGTAGTGATCACTGTTGGTAGGCCTCAGGGAGGGGACCTGGTCATGTATGAACCCTGACTAGTTCTGGAGACATGAAATAGAGACATACTTATTTTTTGGTCTGACCGTTATACGCACTTCAACCTACCATACACAGGGACTCGGGCATCACTAGTTATACATGGTGATAAGTCTGGAGTAGTTTATCATAGTAGTGAAGCTAATGGCTGGGCAGCAAATAAATATTTCGCAAATTAGTATTACAGTTGAATAGATTCTCCTTTTTACAATACTAGCTCAGCATGGCTTGATGAGTCATAGTGTGACAAACAAGGGCAATTCTTTTCTTCTCAACTGTCACTTCCAATTCCGATTCACTTCCAATTCACCTCCTCATATATATCCGAGATGGCTTTCTACTGGAATAATCAAGGTCAGTCAAGCTTCGCTCTTCAGAGACCTACTTATGCACCAATCTTAGTAGGCCCCCACAACTGGCTTTGTGCCACAGCACCCCAGTGGCAGAGTTTTGTCGCTGCCGAAGTAGAAGATTCATTGGTATGGACAATATATGAATTCCTCTTACTGCTACAGCTTATTTCATACTAGACAAAATCTGAAATTACTGCAAAAGAAGCAGAATGTATCCTTCAAATCTAAGAGGCTCAGAACAAGTTGTATTCTACTGAGCGTTCAGCACTCCACCAAAAGATTCTCATCACCTGACTCCTCCTTGAGCTTCACTAGAACCATATCAATCAAGTGCAACAAGCGGAGAATGAAACCACTAATAGCATCTCCAAGATACGTCGAATCATTAATAACAATCATTCAACTGCTCTGGTTCCGAAAGGTCAGTCGTTTTTTATCTATGCATAGAATGCTTTCAGTAATAACTGCCTATCCCAGAAGCATCTCAAGCCCCAGAATGAACAGAAGGAAACGCTGCTGAAGCTGTCCCCGAAACAACTGAACCTATTGCAGCAGCTATTCCTGGAAGGAATCATTGTCACTCCTAAGCTAACTCGTAAAAAGGAAGGTAGTAAGTGTAATATATTTTTCTCTATCTTAATCCTGCTCATATACAACATCAATAGATATGCAGATCATCAGTTACGGAGGTGCTTCTTTGAGCATCATATTGGATTAAGATATCCCCTTCCAAACAAGCTGTATGTTAGGTGTTGTAGAATACTTTTTCCTCATTGTTACATGTACTATGCTGGGCAAACTCAATTCAACAATTCATCAACTGTCCATTAACCGTGAGGCAGATTCTATCGTAAAAGAGCACAAGGTATCTGTAGGCAACAATGTAAGCCGTATCAATCAAATACAGCAAAATTGCCATATTAATCAATTTGATCTGCAGCCACCAGTTTGAAGTTGTATTTTTGGAGCCACAGCAAGTCCTTTCCCTTGTTCTTTCCCTTTTCCTCTCAGCACTATGGATACCATGGAGCAAGATAATGCTGGCAAGCAGAATTCGCAGGGTAGGAAAAGTGAGTAGAAATGAAGCTACTTCATATACGCCACTAACTTTGTTTATGCATAGAATCTGATGGTAAACAGGCAAGTAACGTGTACAAGCTCATTTGGTTTCTCTTCTCATCTATCCCAGAGGACAAGCAGCCAATCTACACAAGGCCAAGGTGGTCACCTTGTACAACTAGAACAAACAGTGTCAAAAATGTCTAATCCTGTTCAGAGTGGCACCAGTCACCATGCAAGAGGTATCGATCCCCAAGAAGAAATCAATCCTATGGCTCCTGAGACTGTAGCTATATTTAATTGTTCTCATTTGTGTCATTAAATTGTCTCTTTTTTTTTAGAAACGTGGTTGAGGAAGTCGCAGTGGTGGATGTGGTGGTGGACGCGGTGGTGGACGAGGACGTGGAGGAGTATCACAGGCTCAACTCATACCGTCCTCGGTGGATTCATCATCTGAACCTACTGAGCCACTACAACCTCAACCTCGAGTTCCAAGACCCCAGACAACCAGCATTGAGGCCATTGTGGAAAGAGAAACGAATCAGGTGAATTTAATATATTATCATAAGAATAACGTTGAGCTCTTCTGTCTTTAGAGCTCCTCTCAGACTTGGGGACAGTCGCAGCAATCTTTGCAGTTCTACAATTCCTTTTTGCCTTCCAGTGATCCTCAAGCTCAGATTTCTGATAGCAACCACTATCAACTTCCTTCCAATACTTGGCGAAAAATCACGGTAGAATTGTCTCTCAAAGCAAATTTAGTAGCTCACTTTTGCTGCTCAGGGGGTGATAATAGCTTTCCACAGAATGACACTTTTTTTACAGGGTGTGTTGCTAATTTGAGGCGTTTTGGCAGTTCCAGTGTTTTTGACAACTCTGGTGCTCTTGATGACTCTCGTGGTTTTGATGCTCCTGGTGGACTTAATAACCCTCTCACTTTCAACAACTCTCTTGGTTTTGACCTTTCTGGTGGTCCTGACAACTCCAGTGCTCCTGCTTTTGATAATCCTGACAGCTTCCATACCAACATCCCCAATGCTAATGTACCGCCGTTTGGGATGGGAATAAATTCTTCGTATATTTACAACTCAAATCAGTAATTTAGTAATCCCCGCAATTGGGGAATGACAGGTAAATTTCCTGTCCAACTTGCACACAATGCTTAATCTACCATCCATTTAGTGAACAGTCCCCATGGCCAAAGATTTGAGCCAGATCTTACCTCTCAAAGCAACCTTTCTCCTCAAGGCGACTTGTCTGGACATCAGGTATTATCTTCATTCAATTATTCTTCTGTTTGGCCACTGATTTTGTGAAACTCTAGATGCAAAATGTTTTGATGAAACATTACGAAAGGAACTGGTTTCCAGTTCCTCCAGATCCCATTGTCCTTAAGTCTTTTGCTTCTCGGAGTGGACCTGATATTGGCGAGCATGATGATCAGGATGAAGTGTATGCTGATCCAGACGCAGATGGAGATGCAGATGGAGATACGGATGCTGATTTTGATTTTGAAGATGTGACTGCCCACCATGTCTGCTCTTGGACCTTCAGGAAATGTTTGCAAACGTAAGTTGATGTTTTATTTTTTGAGCCACATATTAACGGGCCTATATCTCAGGATATTCTAGAATTGTACTGCAATCAAGGCCAACTTCCCAAAGCCAGAGTCAAAGCAGTACCAGACCACCTTTGTGCACACCATCTAGAGGAGGATCATCTCTACCTTCTCGTGCTCCATCCAGAGGAGGTTTGTCATTGCTTTCTTCTGCTCTGCTTGAACCCACACTTGTTTTTTCATAGGACTCTCTTTTAATGGTCAAGACTCCCGAGCGCCTTCAAGGTCTAATACTAGAACACCAAGCACAAGCGGTATGTTTTGCAATCATATTGAGCTCTGTTCCATGTTATGACTTGCTTCTGCTTGATAGGACTGATCAAGGAAGCAAACAGAGTACATCATTTTTCTTATAATAGTATATATTCTAACAGTCTGTGATCCAAGAAATCACTAAGAAGGACAAGGTCAAGAAAGCAATGGATCCAACTCATCTGAAGTTCTACCCTAAAAACGTGAAGGAAATTATCCAAAAGGCCCAAGTATATGTGCAGCTCCATATGTCTTTATACAATCCATTTCTGGAAGAGAGAGGAGACGCTAAGGTCTTTGAGAGCAGTCTCCAGTGTGCTATTAATGACACTTCAGAAAGGGGTGTAAATGTTGAAGAAGGTTAGTTTTTACAATCACTTGTTTCTGTTTCTCATTGTATATCCAGGATATCTTGATGAACATAAGGCAGATATTTTCAAATATGTATTTTGTTTTCTCTGGAGATAATTCTTGCTAATACGCTGGTACAATAGCTGTACAGCTCTCAATGGTCATTTAGAAGTAGTCTCAAGGCAACAGCGCAACCTTTGGTTGACCTGCACTACAAACTGCCTTTACCTATGTCAAGGCATCCAACCACTGGGCATAACACCCAGAACTACGCTGACATGGTGAAAATTTATGTTCAAGAGTTGATTGGCAGTGGAGCTTATCTAAGAAACGGAGTCAACGAAAAGGTCAGATTTACTACTATTCCTTTGTCTTTTTGAGTTAATAAGCTGGTTATTCTATTAGAACAAAACAAACAACTTTGATCATCCTTGTCTTCAGCACGTTATACAGGTTTTCTTTTATAGTTCCTCGACTTCTCTTGCGAGAAAGTTCCCTGATTTATTCAAGAAGAATTTACCTTTGGGGGTTATCCCCTTTGTAGCTACAATTTTTGAGTTTCCAGAAAGTTATTCATAGATGATCCTTCGCTCACTCATTACCTTTTTTGTTTTCATAGATCAGGCATTGCATTGAACAATACAAAGATGGTCCTTCTCAAAATGGGAAAGAATTTCATGTAGCCAATGGTCGAGCCTTTTATACTACCTCTACCAATGGGGTAGAGACCACTCTCAGCGACTTGTATCATGGGCATAAGCTCTGAACTAAAACAGCTGCCTGGGCTCATCAAGGATGGTCAGTAATATATTTGTGCTCAGAGCTATTATTCAGGATCAACATAGGCAAGAGGCAGGACTGGATGACTCGGATGAGAATGCAGGTTCTGCATCAGTGACTGTTATCTTAGATTGAAAGCTACTTGTTTGTTGTTGTCCATTATCTCTATTTTCTGCATGTTCACTGCTTTTCTTTCCAACAGATCCTGTTTTCATACTCAAGTTGTCTGTTGAATGTACATAGAGGACACCGTTTATCTTGTCTCTAGCCTCAGGTTCAACACCTGTTTGGGCTGCTGCTGCATCATGTTATTAGTTGTGTTTTATATATCAGGTCTCAATGTTGGTAGTGTCATATCATGTAGTGGGTATTGGGTGCTGGTGGCAGGTGTTGGTGGCAGGTATTGGTGGCAGGTATTGGTGGTGGGTATTGGTGGTGGGTATAGGTGGCAGGTACCTATGGCGGGTACCTATGGTGGGTATCGGTGGTGGGTGGCGGGTACCGATGGCAAGTACCGATGGCAGGTATCAGTGGCGGATGGCGGGTATCAGTGGCAGGTGGTGGGTGGCGGGTATTGGTGGTGGCAGTGTGTTTGCTTATGTAAATAGAAACCACAAATGGCAGTATGTGATTCGCCGTAATGAGCTAATTGAGTTATATAATTGGGATCAATGCACTTTGGAGCTCTCCAGAGCTCTCCAGAGACCTCTGGAGGTCCTTCAGGTTGTATGATCAATAATGGAATGAGGTCTCTGGAGCTCCCTGGAGCTCATTCTAACCGAGCATAAGATTGATTGATTACTGGTCTTTGCTTTAGAAGCTCTCCAGAGCTCTCTGGAATAGGTAACCTTGCTCCAGGTCCTGCAGAAGCTTTGGCAGCTCTGGAGCTCTCTGGAGACCACCCGGGTTTTGCTGATGATCAGTAGATACTTTGTCAAGCAATACATACTTACAGCTGAAAGTATTGGAAAAGTATGTATGTACTAACAAATAGGGCAGCAAAAACTCCAAACATATCTAAATACAAAGTTCACTCCAATCAAACATTTAATTGACTGAAATTAAAGTGCAAAAGAGTAAGAACGTTGAAGAAACGTGCCCAAAAAAATGCACAACATACCTGCTAAGCGCCCGAATGTGTCAGGCATAATGACCGCCGTTACCTTTTTCGGCTCTCAAACATCATGTGCTACAGGATCGTAAGCATAATCGTGTCAGCTTGCCTTATTGGCTCTGCAGAGCCCGATTCGGCTCTGGCCCATTCCTGACAGCAATTAGAATTGCGTTCTTTTCGGACATTTCATAAAGTACCTTACATTACATTTTTGGTTTGTTCGTTATCATAACACTTAATAATATTTGTTCATTGGAATGGTACACGCCACGTTGCCAATTGACCAAAAATTAAGCGGAGAAATGACCCGAAAGGGCTAAAGAATTAACCTACAATTAGTTGAATACTACCATTTTGTTGGATAGTTCCTTAGTGCCCTTTCTGTCGCGTTGCGTCCTCTTTCGGTTTAGTTCGTTTTCACATGTGACTGCGTAGTTTATATATGCCCCGCATTCCGACACTCACCCCCAGCTGTTGCTCTCATCTCGCTCGCACTCCGAGGGGTTTTCCGTTTTCCGTTTTCATCTCTAGACTCGACTTCCAACACACTTCATAGGGTAATTTTTGCTCGATTCTTGGTTGGACTTCAACCTCTGTAATCGACACAGTGCAACGGTCTTTTTCAAAACGTCTCACAATCGTTCATCTCCGCCTCTGATGGCACCATCTCCTGGCAAACTGCTTCGGCAGGCGGCCTATCGCTCACCCACAAGTACAGTCAGTCGACAGTGGCAGTTTTAACTAGTAGTCTTATCGATCCCACCCTTCATGCTTTGAAGTCCATGTACACATTCTGCGAGTGGCGAGATATCTTTAGTGAATGTTGGATCGCCCACAGAATTGACAGTTCAATCTCAGAATAATTTAACAATACCTTCAGCTTCAGGACCTGGTCTTCAGTGAAAATTGAGTAGGGCATCGTCGTTTAGTTATGGGACTAGCGGAAGGGATTTGGAATAGCTGTTTAGGTGTAGAGGCGAAGCAGAGGGGACTTTATTTAGTACTGTCCCGTGCTGATCTAGCCCTGCCGCTTCTTTCTTCAAGTTTGCTACTAACATGGGTGCAAAAGTGACAGCGCCGGACAGCAACCGTGAGCCGGAGCTATAACTGTTAATGCCGTTGGCGTTGTGAATTAACGTTGAATTAACGTTCTTCTTAGGACCGAGAGTGCAACTGCTATCCTCGAGATGGTTCTTCGGTCCAGTAGGATTAGTCCTGCGGCAGAGGTGGTGGTATACAGATATCGATGATGGAATGTAAGAACGAACTTGTTTCAATAAAGAGAGGCACAATTGGAGGACCGAAGCCATGATCATGAACGATAGGTGAACGAAATGTAAGCCAAACCAAACAGGTATGAATCTGCGATAGTGGCGAGGGATTGCGTTAATATGTTCCCTAGCTGTCATAATTCGTCCCTACCGAAAACCGCGTGATAATTTTCAGTCCACTGAAGGGTAAAAGATCAGAGTCAGGACTTACTTGCATCTGCTGCGGCCGAGTTAGTTGAATTGAGTAACATAGCACCAGAATTGACCTAATTATGTT
Organism: Gymnopus androsaceus JB14; assembly: GCA_009733575.1. NCBI lineage: Eukaryota > Fungi > Basidiomycota > Agaricomycetes > Agaricales > Omphalotaceae > Gymnopus > Gymnopus androsaceus. The sequence goes on from ML769609.1 coordinate 16,353, forward strand.
GTTCGGAGCTTCGAGATCGTAAAAAGCACTCCGAATTGCCGATTTGCAAGTATCACGCGTATGTACAGTACAATAATATATCCAGAGACCGGGTTGCCACGAAATGTGAGATAGATTGAAGTTTGTGTGAATTGACCTTCTTTTTTGGGTTGAACAAGCCGGAACAATCCTGTTGAATCAATCAAGACAGCATGAGTTACGATTTGAAGGCTTCTTGGGCTCCGGCTCCAGCATGGATATAAAACTTCTGCCTTTCTTCAATGCCCCCCGGTCTGCTGCCCCTCATTTGCTATGGATTTTGTGAAAGATAAGATCAAGATACCATCCAGCGAGAAAGATGTACATCTTGATGTATGGCATTATAAACCCACAACACCAGAACCTCATCCCTTAGTAGTGGCAGGACATGGGTAATCATCTAGCTTTGGGAGAATTCGATGGCTCACAAACAGTTGACAGAATGACAGTCATCAAAGATGCCGGCATGTCCTCATTTGGAGAGCATTGGGCGCGACTTGGCGGTTTTGCTTCCTTAATTTTTGATTATCGATATTTTGGGGACTCTGATGGACAGCCACGAGACTTTCTCTCACTGGAAAAACAGCTGGAGGACTACCGATGTGTAATTCAATGGGCAAGAGCACAACAAGATATGTTTCGTGTAGACAAAATTGTGCCTATGGGAAGCGCAGCCAGCGGGCATACAGTGGCAAAGTTACTGTTAGAAGATGCGGAGCTTGCAGGTGGGATGGCCCATTGCCCCCTTCTTGATGGTGAGCACAAGCAGGAAAGCACGACGTCTAATTTACCTACTCAGGCTATACCACCATGCTATCGCAAAAGTTCAATGCAAGGCTAGTCTTTTGGGCAACGGTGGACTATATCTGTGGAATGCTTGGGATTTCTCCTGTTTTTGTACAGGCAGTGGGCCATGTTGGGGAATTTGCAATGCTGAACACTCCAAGCTCATGGTCTGGTATGTTTAAAAGTAATTTAGAGGTTTCAAACTGAAACATACATATGCAGGATTTGAGTTTATGTTCTCACAAGGAGAAACAGCATTCTCGGAGGCGCCTAATCGAGTTCCTGCAGGCTTGCTGTTTGAGATCATGGGTTCAAGAGCAGGCCTTAAGTTAAAACATGCCCATTCTAGGTTTCTTGTTGTTGTTCCGGAGGATGATGATATTTTTCCGGTGCACATTGGACAAAAGATTGCCTCAGAAGCTCCAGAAAGTATGTTGTTTGACTTATATATTTTCCTCTTGAGGCAGATCTGCTTCCCCCAGAGGTTATTCTTGTTGAAGCTCCTGGAGGCCATTTCGATATTATGAGTGGTGGAAAAGTGAGTTCAACGCTACAACAAGGTCTAAGAATTTAATCCTCAACATTATTTTTAGGGATTTCAAGTTAATATCAATGCACAGATAAAATTCCTGCAGAGTGTTCTACTTGAGTAGTGACTGACTGGCGTGCATTTGCTGATTAAGGGCATTCAATGTACTGTATAATTATGACCATCTGATCATGCCATGTTACGCATTAACACTAGATTTATCATTTTCCTTATCACCACGGTCAGCCCTATTTATTTAGCGCTGGAAAATGCGTAGGAAAAGTTAGAGGAAAAAAAGCTTTTCGTGCAAAATTTCCCGAATATTATCAGGGCTAAGAAAATTATCAGGATAAATTACTTTTCATGGCTAATTTCCTGCACCAGAATAGGTATGGACTATATTGTTTTTCCCAAAGAAGAAAGACTTCCTTTCATGGTAAGTATCCCGCCCATGAAATCATACAGGAATAATATATTTTCACAGTACTTTCCCTTTGTAGGATATCTCTATTATCCGAGCCACAAAAAGCTATGTATTACTTCTCTTTTAGAAGCCAAAATTATGTCTTTTTCTTGGCTGTAAAATGAAACTGAAGATCATCAGCCAATGTTCTGCAGACCAACTGTCTACAATGTGCAGACAATGCGCAGACCACCAGATCCTGATTGGTTGCTCATTTGGACTGGAAGACAGTATGCCTATCAGAAGTCGGCTGATAAAGCACTGTTTGCCAGACCAGCGGACTCTCCTGAGTCTTCGCTAATACACCGAATTTTTGGCAAGACCTCGAGAATGCAATTCTTGACAAGTTTGCTTCTAGAGACGGTATAAGAGAGCTATAGTGAGCCCGAGCTGATAGCTGTAACGAGTCTAATAAGTGTGGAAGTACTTGGACCGACAGAGCCACGGTATTAAACTGAATATCAGCTCTAAGTAGTTTGTAGGAATCCATAGTCCGGTAGCAGAGTCTTACTGGCATGTCAACGCCAGAACTCATATTAAAAGAGGCACATCGCCCACATAGACTCGAGCTACAAAGGATACACTCTCACCAAGGACAACAACCTCCTCAGCAAGTTTGAGCTCTCCAGTATCCCTCCTGCTCCTCACGGTGTTCCTCAAATTGAGGTTACTTTTGAGATTGACACCAACGGTATCATGAAAGTTGCTGCCACTGACAAGGGAACATCAGTATTTCTTTGTTCACATCTTCTAAATGTCTCATTAACGCTATTGCAGTTGTGAATCCGAATCCATCACCATCACCAATGAGAAAGGTCGTCTCTCGCAAGAAGAGATTGATTGTATGGTTGCTCATGCTGAGAAGTTTGCTTCGGAAGATGAGGCTCAGTGCAAGAGGATCGAGTCTTTGAACTCTCTGTCTTTGTTTGGTTATGGTCTCAGGACTCAAGTTAACGACAAGGAGGGAATGAGTGGCAAAATCAGCACTGAAGACAAGAAGACAATTCTCACTACTATCAAGGAAACCACCAAGTGGATCAACGAGAACGGCACTTCCGCTATGTCCAAAGACCTGGAGGAGAAGCTTGCTGGTGCGTGACATACATCAACTTGAAAGTATAAATTGCTAACCAATCTTTTGTCTGCACTTTACAGAGGTACAGGGTGTCGTTAATCCTATCATGGCCAAACTATACAGCAGTGGTGGTGGATCTTCGTTTGATGATGATGAGCCTATGAGAGACCACGCTGAGCTCTGATCAATGCTCACAATTTGGTTCTTGTGAAGAGGAGAGGAGAGAAGAGGCACTCCATGGTTTTGGGGAAGGGTATGATTGAATTCTCTAGTTCTCTGTCATCCAGAGGGCTTCCATCTATTGTTTGTTCTCAAGAAGATGTTGATGCTCTGATGGGGGCCTTCCAAACTCTTGTGAAAGAGCTCAAATTGTGGCACTACTACATACTCAAGTTGTGCGGGAGAAGGATTTGATCAAAGCCGTGTTAACCTCAAACAAGGCCACCCCTTGATCTGGTGTCTCCTTCGCAGGAAAACCAGTAACAGAACTTGCTGAGATCTTACGTGGATCAAGTTTACTGCTTGGTCGCAGGGAACTTACATTCCAAAGCTAGGGCAGCAGCTGGGTTCATTCAGGCTGGTTCGTTGAGCTATCAGATCTGGATGCTCTTGCAGACGCTTGGGTGCACATTGTGGATCTTCTCAGTGTCACTCTCTATGAAGAGTGGGAGGATGACACCAGGATTGCCGTTAGCAATGTCAAGAACCGACTCACTTATGCTAGGCTGGACACGAATGGGCCTAAATTGGACAAGATTTCCAAAACGTGGGTCAGCTACATATCTATTCATTGGCCAACCGACTGACTGTTATTTAGTAACCCTCTTGTTGAGAGCTACTTCATGCGATGTGGACCCTCACCCAACTCGGATCCTTTGGTTTACTCACTCGCTAACAATGGTTGGATCTGGGCTGCCGACCCTCTATGCAATTGTCTCAGGGTGGTTTGAAGAAACGAATGGCCTTGTGGTTGATGGTGATCATGTCACCAGGTTTCAAACGCGTATTTGCGTTTTGGTGCTGAACGGAGGCTGCAGACCGCATAAGCACCCGTTGTGTGCTGCTTTAACCTCCTGATGGAGACAACGGCACCTACAGTGACCATGACCATGAACGACCTTCCACAGCTACCACTGCACAACCCAGAACAGGCACCAGACCTTCCACTGCAACAATGCTACCCCCACTCACGAGTGTTGTCCCCAGCTCTGTCTCTCTGCTCCCACCCCTGCCAACATCACTCGTGCGCCCAGGCTCCAATGCTGGTCTTATTCATCCTTCACCGATTCAGATATTGTCGGTTCTCCAAGACATCTCACTGTCTCTACCCAAGGCAATGTCCCTGCTGAGAGATTCAGCTCTCCTTCCTTCCAATTCGCAATGCAAGTTACTATATACGCAGATGATCTCCCAGAAGATATGGTCTTTGATCCCCTTACAGAGGCAATTGTTTTCAAGCATACGTTGCGGGACCGAGACAGATTGCAGAGCCAGTCAAGCTCCTTGGCTTCACCTGGGCTCCCCATGAACATGTGCCGCAAGGTGTTTGTGTTCCCGAAGAATGTTGCTGTGGCAGAAGTCATTGAGATTGGGCTGGAGCAGTTTGGGATTCTTGAGGGTGTTGTTGATGGAGGTGATGAGATTGAGGATAAGTCTACCAAGAGGCGGAGCTCTTCTAGAGTGAGGTATGGGTTGGCTGTTGATGCGGGAGGTCAAGGTCTGTTTTTTTTTGCTCTGTAGAGTGTTGACAAGTTACTGATGCATACTCTACAGAAAGAACTGCCACTGTCAAGCAAAGTTATCGACGTTTACAGTCGGCCACCCATATACAAGGCTGTCAACCATCAATTCCCAGACTCTAAATGATGTTCCATTGACTCTGCTCAGCTTTTGGGTACTGTCGATGACGTTTCTTCCAGTGACCCAATTTTCATCCTGCAACAAGCCACATCCTATCGCAATTTTACCTCTTGTCACTGCATGTCAGCACCTCTTGACAAGCTAGCCCTGCGTAATCTTCATCGGGAATGACAGTCGTCTAATGCTAGCTAGAGCTGTTGTCTCCCCCAACAATACAGGAGCGGATAATGCAGCAGAAGGACAAACCTCAGTCGCAACAGCCCACGCCAAAAGAGATCATCGCTGCACAGCGTAGAGCAAAACAGGAAAAACAATGTGATATCCTACTGTCCACTCAAACCAATTTGGTGCGAGGTGTGGACTTGCTTTTACCAGGGAATGTGAGATTGCGAAGCTTGAGGTACGGTGCTGACACAATATAGCTTCATACCGTTGACACATGCCCGGTTTCCCTCACATACAAACTTAGTCCCTCCAATCCAGATCCAGATCCTCCAGCCTCCCCCGAACCTTTTTCTACCTGCTTGTATTGTTCATATGAGATCAACTTATAATCTGAATCATACAACTCTTAACTAGACTCTAAGATCCAAATTTGGCATCCACAATGTAATAGATAGCCACCCGATAGATGCCCCTTTCTAACCAGATCTTCCATCATCCATGGTGCAACCATCCCGCAAAAAAATTGTCTGCAAGTTCTGCGCTCATAGATGCCAGAGTGAGAAGGGACTAAAGAGTCATATGAAGCAAACTGGTTTTTTCAAAAGAAAGAACCTTCAGCCCCTACGACCAGTTCTCTCTCCATCTTTGAGCGGGCCATTTTCCCAACCTCTGTTCTCTCCACCATCCTCTCCACGTCCACTTACACAATCTTCACCTCTTCATTATGAAAGTGGCTTTCCCGATTTTTGCAATGGTGACCAAGAGGGGCCTTTGGTTATGCCCTTTATCAATGCTGCAGAGGTCGTGGGTCAGGGAAGGACTTACTTGGATGATTTCAATGACAATCATTTTTCCAAGGAAAGGGAAACAAATCTTTACTATCCCTTTGCCTCACGAGCAGAATGGGAGACTGCTAGCTTCCTACTCAACTCTTCTCTTACGATGGCAGAAATTGACAGTTATCTTAAACTAGAACTTGTAAGCTGCTTTTGATTCTTTCAATGTCAGTTCTGACCTCCAGCTCTAGACTAAAAACAATAAATTATCCTTTGCAACAGCCCAGAAATTACAAGAAAGAGTTGAACTCCTTCTGCCTGTCCCAGAGTGGAAATTCAGACTTACCAACTTCAGCTCGTTATCCCAGCAGAACACCTCTCATCTTATAGTATCAGGATCCGCTGGAATGTTTGCAGGATATACTAAGAGTCCCTTGATCTATGATTCCCTAAATCTTACTCCTCTGGAGATATTCACCAGCTCGGCGAAGCTTGTGAGAGTGTATGAATCTTGGTTATCAGGGAAAAGAGCAAATGAAATGCAGGTACTTGATCTTCTTTGACACTCGATGTTGAATTCAATCTGACAGACAATGTTTAGAAGGAACTTCCTAAGGGTGCAACACTCTTAGGTACTGTCTTGTCTTCCAATAAAACAACAATCTCTGTTATCACTGGGAATTGCGTTGCTCATCCCCTTCTCATTTCTCTTGCCAATATTGATACAGAACTCAGGTCCAAAGCATCTCAGCACTTGTTCAATCTGCTTGCTCTAATCCCCATTCCCAAATTCATCGAAAAAAAGAAGAGCGTCCAATCCATCTTAGAAAATTGTCTCTACCACCTGTGTCTGGATATTGTCCTGCAGCCTCTGAGAATAGCTGCATTGATTGGCTGTCTCATGGATGATCCTGTTGGACAGACTCGATTTTGCTACACTCTTTGTGCCAGCTTTATTGTTGACATGCCGGAGGCATCCCTTATCTCATGTGTTGGGGGAGGAGGAAAAACATCTCCTTTCACCAAAGCTATTTATAAAGACTATGGTGATTCAAAGAGGCATCCTCCTAGGCTGGCCAAAAGCAACCTTGGAGCGCATTGAGACTGTGAGCAATGCAGTCTCAGTACACAATCTGCCCAATTACTATAAGGAGTCTTTGAAGCTTAGGACAAATGGCGTATTCAAGCCATTCTGGGCTGAGTGGGCTTTAGCGGAACCACATCAATTCCTTACTCCCGAACCTCTGCATCATTGGTATAAGATGATCTCAAGTGGTGTATCAAAGCACTGGGACCTTCCAAGCTTGATTTCCGCTACATTATCTTGCAGCCTATTCTTGGCTATCGTCATTTCTGCAAAGGAGTCTACTCTTTGAAGCAGGTTACCAGGCACACACATAGAGACATCATGCGCGACCTTGTACCTCTTATTTCCGGAGCCACTTCTACGAGGTTTGTATGTGCCATCCGAGCAATCATTGATTCTCAGTATAGTGGCCAGGCACCATGTCATACCGATCTCAGTGCAGACAGAGTGCAAAGAGCTGTTGATGAGTTTCATGAATACAAAGACAAAGTGCTTCGACTCTTTGCCCGACTCAATACTAAAGGACAGCCCCTGGACAATTGGGAAATTCCGAAGCTAGAGTTCCTCCATAGTATCATGCCCAGTATTCGAGATTCAGGTCCTATCTCCCAGTGGAGCGCAGATTCTACTGAGCATGCTCACATCACTGAAGTCAAGGAATCAGCTTGTGCAGGAAACAACAGAGACTTTGAGACACAAATATGTTGTCATTTGGATCGCCATTCTCGTCTACATCACTTTGACTTGATGACCTCCATGAAAGATGCGAATGTGGATTTCCGGATAGATGAAGATAGAGAAGGCAATCTGGATATAGATGCAGAACCAGACTCTAGCGAGACTGCAGAAAACATCCCAGTCATTGTCTCTTCTTCCTTTGATCTCATGTCGTGCTTGAATCCAGTCTCCAAAAAGCTGTTTGGATCATTCTGTCCCAAGAAGAATTTCTTTTTGGAAGCCGATGCTCTGTAGAATAATATGAGAGCACCTCTACCTCATAGAACTTTCATAGACAATGCACTCTGTGTCGCACTGTCTGTCACCAGGGATCCACACTTGAAAACATTACTTATTAGTGACGTAGCAGAAATCTACACTATAGAGGACTTGACTGGTGCTTTGCGAGACTACCTGGATCGTTTTGCACAGGGAATTAGGTGTTTTACAATTGGAGGGAGAAGATCAGAAAGCATGGACTCAACTCTTCCTTTCACACATATCAAGGTGTGGACTAAAGTCAGGATCCAAGGGAAGACATATCACAACCTTGACATTGTCACTGAAACTCATACTATATTTGCTGAATCTCCTCATGATCTTTGGAAATACGGAAGATATGACTGTGCTATAATCAATATCGATACAGAGTTTCGATGGCCGAGGAGCTCTCTTGAAGGTATTTTGTATCACTTCAAATTGTACAGTGTTGAATATCATGTTAATTCTCTTTCTACTAGGTCACTGTGCTGTTATTGTGAAACTTATATTCACAGTAAAGCAGCCAAGGAAGCCCAGGCTGCCCTATGCAGGCACGGATAAGTTTTTTGCATACTGTGAACATCTTGATGTTGTCAGCCAACCTCCGCCACCTCCTCATTATGAAGACCTTCCTATGTATCATGTTTGGCATCCTCATTACCCTGACTATCCTTCTGGTTGCTTTGTGCTTTGAAGGGCACTCAGATCCAATGGCACACCTTTTGCATCAGCAGTTTCACAGGCGTATGGAGGTATGGTACCATACACTCCATACAAATTCCATACACGGTTTTGATGTATAGCCACTACGGCGTCGCAAAGTTTCCATACACAATGTATGGCACCTTCCATACCATCTCCATACAGTATTGTCCTATACATGATATTCCAGTCCATACATCTGCTTACAGTATCCATACACATTTTACAATCAAAGATCATGCAATTCACATAAAAATAGCTACATGAATGTACTACAAGCTATGAAATGAGATACCCATGAGACTCCGGCGAGACGAGGCCACTTGAGCACTGAAAACCACAAATACATACAGTGGAGCTTGTTGCCGCAGTGGGAATTGACTCGGAAAAGTGTACTACGTGAATCTAGTCTCAATGTCAGTAATTATACTCAGCTCGGCGATTTAATCCGACTCACTCACCGTGACCAAACCAACAATTTTCACTCGCAATGTTCAAGAACTGAATCAGAAAAGCGAAAGATCAACTTCAAGAGGTATAAGAATTGTAGTACTCACCTAATCGGACATGACGAACTCATCATCAGCCCCGTTTTCCGAATCCTCCATTTCCTGCTTAATGGAGACGGCGGAGTGATGTTTCGAGCTCATGAATCTTTACAGAAAACCATCCATATCAGCCATAAGGATACTGAACACTGAAAAAAGGCATATGATCATTAGCAGACTAGAATAAAGAATGAGAAATAAGGACGCACCAGTAATAGGTAGAGATTGACAAAAAAAAAACACATAAAAACGAGTTGGTATCTGAGTGAATTTACACACTCCTCTTCTAGGCTAAGACTCAAGATTGAAAAACCGCGATTCTTGCGAGTTCTTGAGATTTAAAATGGACCCTGGAGGACTTGAGGGAGATGAAAGAAGTTGAAGAGAGAGGATTCGAACAAGCGCCAAAAAAAGAATGCATCATTTTTGATGCACGTGCAACTATGTAGCTGCGGAGCTTGAAGTGCAGGAGATTGAATTGACTTGAGTTGTGATAATTCATCATTGGTCTACATGTTCTATTCACTATTTATATTGTAAATGTTCCCGGTTTGTCAACCATTGCAATGGTTACCGTTGTACTAGTATAATGAGAGTAAGGTGGAATTTAGTACAGTGTGTGGGTCTGAGTCCGCTAAAGCGCAACCAAGGCTGACTTAACCTGCCAATATTGGATGCAAGTCACATTGCAGTAGTAGGTGGGGTTGCGCATGTGCATGAATGGCATAATACAAAACTTTAGCTCTACCGGTAATTTACAAAGCATAATGTATTCCATACACTCTCCATACATGTATGGGTTGTGTACAAGTTGTGTATGGGAAATATCATGAAAGTATGGAATTTTATTATGGATGCTGTATGGATGAGTATGTACTACGTATGAGTTTTATACATCCCATACATCCCATACCACTCATACTTTTGTGAAACTGCTGATGTGGCAATATAATCCCTCTTTCTCAATTTCGTGTGCTTGAAAAACTCACTAATCATTGCGTTAGACCAGCTAATCCAGCTCTAACACAATATATGAGTTTGCATTATGCTAAACAATTTCTTCTAAACAAGACTTTCAATAAGGAGATGTACTTTACACTTGACAACTTGAAAGCGTATTATTGATCTACTGGCTAGGAGGGAGCTTCTGTGTAGAACGTTGTACTAGTAGTAGTAGTATTCAGTAGGTAACAGTACTATGTTTTGTGATTGCAACATCGAAGCATCATGAAATACTTTTGATCAATCTCTGATGATGCTTTGACAGCTTTGACAGCTTTCGACAGTTTCAGACGGCTTCATAACCTCTGGAGCAGCTGGAGATCTCCAGAGCTCTCCAGAGCTCAATACAAGGCTATGAAAGCTCCAGCAAGCTCCAGCAAAAATCCAGGTTTTGCTGATGATGCTTGCCTGAACTTGACCTTGATGCAGTAAACAGGCTACTGTATCCCAATGATCCTCAAGATGTCCCAAAGCACTCACCACTCTACTTGCCAGTTGCCATCATTGGTCCATATGTTCTGGACCAGACCAAATTCTCACTGGGTAAGCTTGCAGATATAGAGGTAGGTACAAAGCTACAGTGCAAGAAGGAAGCAAAAAAACAGTGCAAAAAACAGTTTCTACATGCTTTGGAAGACCATAGCAGCAGGCCGTCTTATAAGATGGCGGCTCAGCATCAGGGCATGGCAAAATCTTGTCTGGCACCAATGGCAAACAGGCACTCGTGATTGATCGGCATAAAAAACCAGTACCCTTTGGTCACAAATTTTCATGTTGAATATCGCAAAAGTAACTACACCATCTTGTTGCAAGACCTCGAAAATGAGGGGGTTAGCTCTCTAATATTAAGGAAAACAAGATCATGTACGGTAGTTATTAAGAAACTCGAGTTTTCGAGTGTGAAACCTTTCGCCGGACCAAAATGGAAATCGACTACCCTCCCTCCCTTTGACAGCACCTATGTCCGGGATTTTGATTCTGTAGTATTCGACGCTTTGACCCGGTAATGTACAACTCCGGATCCGATCGTACTTACTAATTACCTACTCATACACGGCACTTAGAATACACCGTAGATATTTAGATATTATTTTCTTGTATCGTATATAAGGCTCGTTGAGCCCCCACACAATATAATTATATTCCCCTACACTTATTTCACAATCTACAACAGATTCTGCATGCATGGGGGAACTAGTTGCTGACAATTGGTGTCCCTCAATTGTAATTTTAACCTGGCTGCTCCCTTTAGATTAAATGTCAACCAGAACTATCATTTCATGCATCACACTTGGGAGGAAGGAATGCATGGAGAATGAGAGTGACATTTTCCACCCTACCCTTCTCAAGTGCTGGCATCCTTTGTCACTGAATTTGTTGGTATCCATATAATAGAAAAAATGACAGAAAATGATCTTTTCTGTTAAATGAATACTAACAGATCCTGCAACAACATATGCCAGCACTTGAAAAGAGTAGTATGGAAAATGTCATGCTTTTTGGCTTGCCTCCTATGAGCATGAGGCATGAGCATAAAGCACTAGCATGCTCTGGCTGGTGCCGCTGGCGCTGGGAGCTCTGGGAGCGCTGGGAATCTTGAGCATTGCAGTTGAAAATAGAATGCAAAATGTACATTTTGCTGATGCGGTGCCTGAAGTAACTGTAGACTGACTGGACTCGGACGTAATAATCATGATGTTTGTGCAACACTTGCAATGGCAATGGGTTCATTGACATTTCTGGTATTGGGTGTCAAGGGATAGGTATCATGGCCAGCACACCCAGGAATCCATAATCTAGCGCAGGATTCTGTTTAATCAACAATATACACAGCTCATTAATCCAATCCACTTACCTCATTGTCCCCTCAAGGAGCTCACCGACACCGCCCAAACTCGTTCCGGACCTGTGCTAGCGTAAATCCACTTTGATTTCTCATGGAACGAACACTGTCATGTTTCGTTGTGCGGTACCCTAGACCAATCCACCCACTGTGCAAACATCCAGGGTACCAATTTTTACATAAGCTCAAGACATCCAATCAGCAGCAATCGGAGTGGCGCTCGAAGGACCATCACAGATAATGGTTGGTTGCAGGGTTGGATGGACAGATGACATGTAAACCTGTCTCGAATCGATGCCAGAGTCACCATTAGCCCAAACCCTACCAAATGAGTAGCATCGGTAGGTCCATGCGAAGCCAGGATATGAGCAAAGGAAGGTTTGGTCCCGGAACGGCTAGCGCAGTCTGCAGACGTGCACACAAAGGATAGGAAAGGACTCAATATAGCTTCAGATGCGGAAGGAAGGAAGGTCACGGTGTCACGGAGGTGGATACAGTGTTCCGCTATCATACACCATATTATCGAATATCGTCCCATCTGTTTATGCTCTGTCCCAAGGTTACTCGGACATGGTGAATGCCATGAAAAGGAAAATCGACGGAGGAGAAGAAGCAGCATGTGCAGGGGGTGGAGGTGTAGGAATTAATGAAGAATGCAGGTGTCCTTGATGTGGAGGATACGGAGGATACCAAGCTGAACCCTGGTGGATGTTGTTGTCCAAAAAAATCCAATTGGAGTGGGGAGGTATTAGAGCAGGAGGGGAATATTCAAGATGGAAGTTGGTGCAAATGGCTGATAAAGTGCATCCTGGCCTGCAACCTGGCATGCTTGATCAAGGCCTCGTCTTTCTCCAGCATCAAGGCTTGAGAACAACCTCATCACTTCAGCCCTGATGTCAGAGGAGCATTACCAATGCAATTGCAGGTGCGAGACAACAACCACCCTACTGTGAACGCTAAAGAATCTATAACCGGAAACAGCGATACTGTCCCTCTCTCCATTTCGGCGGTTTGAAAGCGCTGTAGATTTGAGTTGACAATATTAAGTCAACTTGGATGTTGAAGAGTACTAACCAAACGTTGTGAGTTTAGCCTAGTCGGTGGTGATCTGGACAGATTGCTGTCAGTGATCGATGTGAAACAACCATGGGAGAGAGAGCCAGATCGCATGTGCAGTATGAACATACCGGAAAAAGAACTGTGAGGCTCAGGATACTTTCGTTCACAATGTGTTAATGAACTACGCACTGGAAGAGGAAAAGAGACCATGGATAGAATCCATTGCCACGAAATCTCGTAAATCCGTCCGAGCAGGTGTATGCTAAACAGTAGAAATCTTAAAAGGCATCGGGTCTCGACTTTATTAGACGCCGGTGCATCGTTTCTCACGATGGAGTATTCCGACCTAACGGAAACGATACATCCTTTCCATCTCAAGTTACGTGAGCAATAGAACAATCTAACGGTATCTTGAACATGAACAGCCTGCTTTGCCGAATTCCTGGTATTCGCCAAGGGTTGCCAGCGGGACATCTGCGGTATATGTTTTGCTATAGCTTTCATCAGTGATCACCAGATTTCTGATCAAGGAAAGATACGAACCAGCCGATCGTCCACAGGCCCCAGTAGACATCCCAGTCTTTCGCAGACGTCCGAGCGATCTTCTCATCGTATTGACACGCAAAAGCTCAAGCTTCATTGGCGGAGAGATGAACAAGGGATGATGCAAATAGAAAATTGTACCCGGCGCCACAGGTACGACACTTCTCCCGTTTCACTGAAAACATCAGTCACAAGGCAAGATGCGAACACAAAAAAATAACTCAAAGACACCTACAACCAACCTACAAGTCGAATGCATATACCAATCGGCAATCTCGAATCCTTGTACCTGTTGACGCGCGAGTGTCATTGGTGGACCGAAAGAGCCAAACCGAGCACTAGGTCAAATGATCATGGGCGGAAACAGCTAGTAGGAGTTTCGGCACGTTGGCTGAAAGGAAGCATCACACGAGAAAGGGAAAAAATATCCTCTACCGAATTTGTATACGAAAGTAGACAAGTAGTAACAGCTGATAGTATCCACGATCTACATACCGATTTCTCATCTTTGCGAAGCAATGATTAGTAGCCCGAAACTTTCAAGATCAAACAAAAATTCGAGTAAACAGAATCACCTCCTGACTCGCCTGATATATGATCACACAAAAGCTGATAAGATTGGTCAAATTTCACAAGTAATTATAAGATCCGTGCGAGATATAGAATATGGTCACTAATCTATACAACTAGCTCACACCACCAATAATTATGCTTCAGCCATACTGAAGCATTGTGTGAAATAAAATATTTCAATACATATGCAAAATGTATTTTTTCGGACAAGTATAGAAAATACATATTTCGGTGGACTAATGAAGGAATTAAATTCCAGCCTTCTGAATTTCGAACTTTATACAGAGGTGGAAAAGAAAATGTTTCAATTCAACTGAGAAAACAATAGTTTCAATGTGGACTTGAAAGTCCTGCTTTCACAATTAGAGCGAAAGTAATTGTTTCAAAGAACAATACAATATTGCACTGAAAGATTGCCTTTCGCTGTCCGGTTTGGCAGCGGCCCGGACCGGGCCGAGAATTGAAGTGTTGTCTTTCGGGAGCCAACTGAAAGGGTTCTCCGAAACAAATACTTTCATTCTCATGGTGAAATAAAAGGATTCAGTCTGCATTGAATGCATTGTTTTCAGAGCTCAATTGAAAAGTGTTCTTCCAGAAGTCTGTCTAAAATTCAAGATTCCAAGGGCCTGAATGTAATTCCTTCATAAGTCCAAGGAAATATTTATTTTATATGCTTGTCCGAAAAATTACATTTCGTATGTGCACTGAAATATCTCATTTCCGATTATGCTTCCGTCTGACTGAAGCATAATCTTTGGCGGTGTGACTGAACAATTAAATCTGAGCTATAGATTGTGAATCCAATATAAGATCATTGTATTTGAAAATTAGCATGCATGATAAGGTGATTGAAAGATTACGAATGAAGCGAAGTGATTAGTTGTTGCTGCGTCAGGGCCAAGATGCAGAAGCATGATGCTGAAGACGCAGACACACAAAATCCAATTACTGCCTCAATAAATTCAGCATCAGCAACTTTCATGTGAGTAGCTGTAACAAGCAGTGGGCAACAATATCATCAAGGTCAATGATATCCTCCACATGGCTAAGGTTAGATGAGTACATTTTGGCTTGAAGGTGCAAAAGGGATCATATAAGGAGGTGGAGAGGGGCAAATGTTGATGAACATGGAGACGAACAGTATTGTGAATGTTCTTGATCCGCTGGATTTGACCAGCACGTGGGGCCTTACTATACATCAGTCTGTAAATTATATTAGCATTTCCCTTGTGCATTGTGTGTGGAAAAAAATTGACACCATTGTGCTTAGCGTAAGCATGGAATGCACCTTTTATTTCGGTGAATTCTCCAATGCTGTGAGGAGCACTGACTGGAATAAAGCATTTGTTGAAGAGCACCTTGAGCTGTCAAACAGCCTCAAGGCATTTTGTTGATGCAACACCAATAGGGGCTTGGATGGACTGTGGCTTCTTTGAGGTACAATGGGCATGCTGAATGTGCATCATAGAGAATTTTGCACTCAGATTGTGGAGAGTTGTAGGAAGTTCAAGGGTATGAGCAACAAACTTCAGAGAAGCAAGGGTTCCCTGGTTATCTAATCAAGACCACAGCTGTTCCAATGTCAATGCCTCATCTCCTGAAATAGCTAGAAATAGTGCCTTCTGTAATTTGTTCACCAAGGCCACCTGTGTCTCAGGGATCTTCAGGCCTTCAGGAACTGTATTGTTATTGGTAGTGACCAACGCCACTAGTGATTATGGCGCTGACTAAGCAACGGCGCTTAAAAAAAGGTGGAAAATTGAGGTAAATCCACGTGTGGGCAATTTCGTGTTTGTTTGCATTTGTCCTCCACTAGTATGTACTAGAATCTATGCTACAGTATGTTAACATTAAAAATGCAGTATCTACTAATCAAAAATCAATGCAAAAGCCAATGTAAAAGAGCAAATTTAAGTGTGTTCATCATAATCATCCATATCCTCATCCTCAATCTGGGTATCTTGATCCTCTACCTGGCTATATACTCTATCGACAGCTCTAATGCACTCTTCAATGCTCTTCCACACTTCTCGGAACCCTTCCATCACCTTCAACAGTGTCTCCAGTGAGCCCATGCGGCACACTTTTGGACCAGCACTGCTTTTCTGAATCCTTACTTTACGTAAGGAAACTCGGTTCTTCAGGGATCGAGTTTACTGTGGGAATTTCACCTAATGCTGTAACTGTGCGGATCTCCATTTGGAAATTCTAGATGCTCTTATTTTTAGGCACTCTTTTTTTAAAGAAAAACACAACATTCAAACTATTGGACTGCAATTCACCCAATTGTTACTGCGTGAAGTGAGTGCTCTTGCAAGATTTATATTCCTATCCTAATATAAAGAGGATTCACAAAAATTCAGAGGTGGATTGATCCAAAATCAAATGTACCCATATAGGTGTTCATTATTTAGTGCTCATTGGCGCTAATTTACATAATATATTCCCATGGTAAGCACTCTTCCTTTCTTTTGAATGTCATCCAAACTACTTGCTATGCCGTAAAGTGAGCGAATTTTCACTTACACAGGCAACAGTCACAAATGATGTGAATTTAGTATCTACAAAGCATACAAAATACACTTTAGCATCTCCTGTTATATAGAGGTTGAATCAAGTTTTTAAAGCCCGTGAAAAGCTCAAAAATTGGCCATTACGGGCACAAAAACAGAAAAAATTTGCTCACTTTATGGCATAGCTAGTATTGCAGGGTAATCCACCCAATTGTCACCACAAGAAGTTGGTGTTGTTGTGAATTTCATACTCCTATCTTAACATGAAGAGGATTCAAAAACAATTGAGATGGATTAACCAAATAAGGAATGCGCAATGCTCTATGTGAAATAGTACTCTTGACTTTGCCTTGATATAAGAGTTTATTACTAGTGTGTGGCTCAGGGTTGGGTTGGGTGCCCAAAACATCAACCCAACCTGGACCCAAGGCTATACCCATACCTGGTGTGTTGGGTACCAGTTTCTCCGGTTCTCCCAGACACCTGGAATCCCATACCTGGTGTGTTGGGTACCGGTTTCTTTGGTTCTCCTGGACACCTGGAATCCCATATGGAAATCCAAACCAATAATGACATCATAACCAAAAATTTTTCGAATGACACCATTCACATCAGCATGTTGTACAGAATACTACATGCTGACCAAATATTGATCAAATTTTTCGAAATGGCACCATTTATGTCAGCATGTTGTACAGAATACTACATGCTGACCAGATATTGATCAAATTTTTCAAAATGGCACCGTTTACGTCGCAAGTCATACAGAATACTACATGCTAACCAAATATTGATTAAACTTTTCGAAATGGCACTGTTGGGATTTGAACTCTGCTGGCTTAGGTATCGCAAAGAGGTCAGGTCATTTGGTAGCTGTAACCACTATGCCATACAAATTTTACAGTTACACATCTGATATACTCTAGTACTCATTGCTTCACTGTTTTTTAAGTACTTATTTTGTAATTCTGTAATGCCCCCAATCCCCGATTGGGAGGAACCTGGTCTTTACTAGTGGCAACACATTCCTACACTTGCTAATATTCTATATAAAAATAATTATATATTAACATACCTTAGCTTTTTACTTCACCTTGCGAGTATGCTGAATAGATCCAGTAATACCTATTTGCATGATTCTAAGGCTCCCAACTCCCTAGTAGGAGGTGTTATGCTTTTTTGAGTACCTATGATGAGTTAGATTTGTGCTAGGTATGAAAACCAACCAAACAACAATCACCCCAATCAGATATAATCCAAAAGGTTTAATTTAATGCGAGGAAGGAGGTTGTCGAAGGTTCCCTCGACTACTAATTGATTCGAAGAGAAAAGCACTTGACAGTTGACACAGATAGTGCGTGATGAACAAGGTTTTATATTTGGAGGGAGGTTTTGAAAAGCCAACTAACGTACGATGACGCGCTGAACTAATTGAGGGGAAAAGCAAACACCAAAGCACGGGTCAAGTACGCCGACTCAACAAACAACTTTGCATATCTCGGGAGCCTTTATGTCGCTGCGCAATGATACTCCAACTCTCAGGGATTCCTGCGAGTTACCTAAGAAGCTTATACGACCGCCGCGCAAGTCACTCGAGTAGGCGTTTTTTAACACACTCAGCAAAGAGCGGGCAAGGGGTAGAATCTGTTGGTAAAGCTAGGTAACACTCCGAGAAGCTTCCTCCCTAAAACTAAACCAAGCCAACACTTGGGTCCAAGACCTTTCCTAATCAACAACGGGCTCGTCGAGGTGTGCATGTTAGGCTCCACCTGTGGTCCTAAGACTGATGTGACCTCTCTTCGAGATGAAAACCAGGAATGCTTGACTTAATAGCCGGGAAGTAGAATGAACAGCCTCAGTATTATCGAGGTTACAAGAAGGCAACCCGTTTCAAAGGTTGTAGAGGACGATGCAGACGCGTCTGAGCGTGTACAAATCACTACAGGTCCTACAGTGGCGGCGCTTCGGAATGGAACAGGCTATATCTCCATGACCAGACCACGGATTGACTTCAAATAAGTTGTAGATTTGAGGGAAACAGTAATCTAATGTGATTTTTATGCTTGTATTATTACCATATATGGTAATTCTTCAAATATACACTAATTTGTGACGATTTTTGAGAGGTCCCAATTGAAAATTAGTTTTTGAAAAAAATGGACTTCACCACTGAAATCTATGTGAAAAACTACCTACGGTACAAATTTTTCCAATGTAGATTGTCTGATTCATTGCCTCAAAATAAAGCCTGCAAAGTGGCTATTTTTGGCATTTTTCAGTCAAAATCAGCCAAAAATGCAAAAAATAGCCACTTTGCAGGCTTT
Source organism: Gymnopus androsaceus JB14 (assembly GCA_009733575.1). Classification (NCBI taxonomy): domain Eukaryota; kingdom Fungi; phylum Basidiomycota; class Agaricomycetes; order Agaricales; family Omphalotaceae; genus Gymnopus; species Gymnopus androsaceus. The sequence continues at coordinate 35,197 of ML769609.1, forward strand.
ATTTTGAGGCAATGAATCAGACAATCTACATTGGAAAAATTTGTAACCTAGGTAGTTTTTCACGTAGATTTCAGTGGTGAAGTCCATTTTTTTCAAAAACTAATTTTCAATTGAGACCTCTCAAAAATTGTCACAAATTAGTGTATATTTCAAGAATTACCATATATGGTAATAATACAACTATAAAAATCACATTAGATTACTGTTTCCCTCAAGTATACAATTTATTTGAAGTCAATCCATGGTTTGGTCATGGAGATACAGCCTGTTCCATTCCGAAGCACCGCCACTGTAAGATAGAACTGTGTTTCAGGTATCAAGTCTAACTTGTCATTCCGAGATAGAATAGCTACCCTTATATACTGAGCGAGATATATGAAAATAGGAAAATGAGAGAAACTGAGTGAGATAGGATGAAACAGAGTAAGTAAAATAGAAAAAGATAAATAATGTCCATATATGCGTGTATACTATGGTTTTGCCTCGATGTTTTCCTGCCTTGTTCGTTTGTCTTCCTTGATTGGGTTGACTTTTGGGATTTTGGTCCGAATCGACTCGAGTCATTTGCCTTTTTACAAGGCTTGCCAGTTCCTTTAGCAGAACAGCCCTCAGAAGTATTTCTATGTTTTTCCTTGCCAATGGGAGACTGGTTATTATCCCTAGTTCCGTGCGGTCTCGAGTCTAGATGCCTGGTAGCATATGGATCTCGGTAAAACGCTGAGGCTCGGATAGAAACACTCCTTGGTCCTTCCATGCTCTAGAAGTAGCTACAGCAAGTGGGTCATGTGGCCGTGTTGGACTGCCGTGGCTATCTGCCTGGGCGCTTTCCAGCAAGCGTCAACTTTGAGGGCACCCATTAGGGTACTTCCTCATCTCGGTCCACCTTGCTTCGTTTAATAAACTTGAGTGTCATTTAGACTCCTCGGTGAGCTGATTGCGGAAACGATGCCTCATTAAGACTTCGATCCCTTGGGTATATCCTTCGAGGACCTAGCCTAGTATAATGGGCTTGTTTATCTGCCTCGGTCAGCAACTTGTTATCCAACAAGCTTGCCTTGCTACACCATACCACGCATAGGACTTTGACCAAGGCGCATTCACAAAGTTAAGTATGGTACCATTCCACGTACCGTTACTCTGCAACCTCTTGGGTAGAATAGGTCCTTGGTAGATTTTAACTATCAGCTTGGGCTCACTATAGTTCTCTTATTGACCGTGTTTTGTTACTAACAGAACCTAGGATTATTGGTTCTGCGCAGTTCTAGCCTTAGCTGAAAAATCGGCGTATCATCTCCCCCAAACTAAAAATCTCAACCGTCCTCGGTTGAGGCACAATTGAAGCCGTATCTCAGCAAGGTAACCTGTACCTGGATTGCATTGGGTAATGGACCAGCATTGACTGTTTTATGAAGTCCGAGTTGCTCTTGCCGAGGAAGCCCATTGCGGCACTAAGTTCAATCAACTGGCCTGGGTGCATTCCGTAGTTGCCGCTCGCGTTTAGGGTCTGATGCTCTTTTGGCACATCCCATCAGTCGCAGCAATCTTGAAAATCAATGCCTACTTTTGGCAAGAGATCGACTGGATACACTTGGGTGTCCCAGTTTCTTTGGCATGGTCCAGACACATGGCCTTTGGATCCTGCAATCTCCTGATTTCTCGTTCTCCGTAGAAACCATAATGATTCTTTTGCTGTGCTCTTCTTCCAGACATTCTGGTGTGATGTGATCGGGATATCCCAGTCAAGCGCTTAAATCCCTTTTGGGATGTGAGTCTGCCTTTCCTGCTTGTGCAGGGTCCAGGGGTTCTTTCCTCATATCACATCTTTCCATTCCATCACGTCGGAGTTCCGAGTTGTGCATCTGCTGCTAGCACATGGCTTCTTCTGACTTTCTATTTTCTATGCCCCAAGGTGCCTTTGTCACCATTTTTGATGGACTACCTATCACAGAAATGAATTCCATGCCCCAAGGCATCTTTGTCACCATTCTTGACAGGCTACCTATCATATAAATAGATTTGCGTTGATCCCTGAATCTCGTTAATCACTTCGAGACAAGTGATGCACAGGTGCTGAATTTGACTTTTTCATCAACTGAACAGCGCGAGACGGTGATTCGAGTAAAAGGGTCTTCCCCATCTTTAGCACGCGTCTCCCGTATCTCGTACTTGTCATTGTGATATCACAATTTCCAGATAAACCGTTGCCGTATTTCCTTCAAGATATCACCTACTCGATCAGCGAGCGTATGATTTTCTTAAGTGAAAACACCGCATTCCCATTTTTAGGAGACGGGAATTCCTTGGTTGGTACGAGGAGTACCTGCACGGTGGAATTCCTGATGTCTCATTACATTCCTTTGAGGTCCCCGCATCAGAACTCTTCGCGATTCATCAGTCGGATGTCCGTATTCTGGTTCATGATATTCTCTAAAACCTAAATTTGCGGATGCATGTTTAGACCTCGAAAGATGCCCGTGCAGGGTTCAATCCTCATACAGGGTACATCTTTTCCGCGAGAAGTGCTTCCTCGCGTGATATGTCTTTTCCAGACGCCACAACTGGTAAGACGCGTCACTCCCTTTTTGGAATCGCGCTGTCTTCCTGAAAAATATTTTATCTTTCTTTCTGTCGTGACTTAATCACGTAGGTTACTTTTCTCTGAGTATAAGAGGCTCGGGATTTCAAGATCGTAAGTCCCAAACTTCCCATATTCCTACCTCTCTGTAGCGTTGTTCATACGATGTCCAGACGGGTTACTTCGAAACCTACCGTCGGTACGGACGATGAATTCCAACCTTCTCCCGCGCTTTCCAAGTCTGTGAACCCTGCTTCTTCTTCTACTTCGTCGAGGGCCCATCGTCGTACTGCCGCTGTGGTCCCTGTTATCGAAACTCAGCGCGCCTCGACTTCTGGTCAAACTTCTCGTTTGACTGGCCCTGGTCGGTCAGGACTCTCGTCCTCGACTCTTCCTGCTGGTCGTGGTGGGGCTCGTGGTGCTGCTGGGCCGTCCCGAGGTTCTTCCTCGGCAACCTCAGTTGCCAGGCCTCCCTCCAGCCTTCGCCAGATCGTCGAGAATAGCAAGATCGTTTCGCTACCTCTGACTGGTAAGCTTTCCCTGACATTTAACTGACTTTTTCCAATCTCGGCTGACCATCACCTCTGTTTTCTCGTAAGAAGACACTCGGCTCGTCTCGTTCTGGTTTCTACGGACCGTATTCTTGCAGGGCATCTTTGCCTGTGCAGAACACCAGTCTCAGCGAGAGGAGCTGGAGATCTCGGTGTCGGATTGGGTCGCATTCTTCGACAAGCATTCACCCAGAATGGTAAGTCTTTTTTTGTTTAACCTTTCGTCGTGGGTTTTTGCTTATTTCTTCATCTCTCCTAGGTTGCCTATAAAGCCAAGTATGGCAAATACATGGCCACCACTTGGTCCGCGGCATTCTTGCTCGGCGTCCAGCGGCTCTGTACGCAGATGTTGGGCCAGTATGCTCGGAAGGACCTCCAACGGTATAAGACGGAGTGGTTCATCGAGGAGCCCATTCTGACTTACACCTTTATTGGTGGCGATGAGGTAAGCCCCCTTTTTGTCAACTTTGTTAGGTCTACCTCGATTTCTGACTACTTTGTTTCCGTCTCGATATAGATTCCTGGACTGTCGAGCCCTGTCGTGACGCCTTCCGAGCTTATCTCGGGGGGTCTCATCAATTATCACAAGTTCGAGGTTGACTTCGAGCTGAGCGTCTCTGGGCTTGCCCAGGACGAGCTCTTTCCCGAGGAGGCCATTTTCATCAGCGACCTCGTCGAGGTAAGTTTTTCCCTCTTTTCGTCTGTGAAGTTCAATTTTTCTGACTTCGTTGTTCTTTTCTCTTCCTCGGTTCTCAGGATGTGGGTCTTTCGGTGAGTACTCCTATCCTTCCCCTTTCTTTTCTCTTTACTAATTCATTCTTTTTACAGCAAGTCGGAATTCACGGTTTCTCGCCGAGCCCTCGTCTCTTCGACCCAAGCGAGGACGCTCTCGTTGACAACATGTTCATTGACTTCGAGGCCGTAGAGTCTGAGAACGAGGATGACGATGAACAGGAGGAGGAGGATGACGATGGACAGGAGCCCGAGGAGGAGGATGCTGACCACGACATTGATGTCGAGGAAGATCCTTCTCCCATCGACAACGAGGTTGAGTTTGTGGGCGAGGCTGTCGAGCAGCCAGTCCGCATTCGCTCTTCCTTGGTAAGTTCCCTTTACACATCCTCGCTTCTTTTTACTGATTCATTCCCTTTGTTAGCTGGAATATCCGACCTCGCCGGTTCCAAAGCCTGTTTCCTCGAGCGCATATACATCCAAGTCGAAGAAGGGCCAGTCCAGTCATGCCAAGGACTCGGGCTTTCCTCGGCTTGAGGGTGGCCGTCAGAATACGTCCTTGTTTGGTTATGACTCAGTCCTGGCGCGGGGTGGGGGCAAGTCTCGGGCTGCACGAACTTCGAACGCCGCGGGAACGCCTTATCCTGAGACAAAAGGTGTTCGGATGATCACCGTAAGTCTTCCTTTTTCCGCTTATTCCCTTGCTAACTTTTCGTTTTCAGGAGCGTTTCGCTGCTCCTGGTGACTTCAACGATAACGAGCGCGTTCGACTTCACGCTTCGCTGGACAGCTTGGTGCACAGCACCATTCCTCTGCAGCCTGTAAGTTTCCCATCATTGTACATCGTTTTCCGAGCCGCGCTAACATTTTTCCCTCAACTGCAGTTTCCCTCGGTGTCATGCACCAACTGCATTCGAATTGGAGTGCAGTGCTCAATGCCACCTGAGTCCACCAGCAGTGCTCGCCATGAGTGCCATCGTTGCCTCCTGAGCAAGACTCCTTGCTCGTTCAGCTACCCTGTCGAGCGGGCTGACGAGGAGCGGAGGCGGCTGTTTATGCATGCCGCCAGAAGCAACGGGGGTACGTTTTTCTTCTTTCTGATCTTTTCCTCTAGTTTGGCTAACCTTCTTTTACTTTTCTAGCGGTCGCCATGTTCTCTTCGACACTTGCCGAGGAGAACCTTGGCCTTCTTCGCACCGAGGTCTTGCTCCGGTCTTTCTTGACCGAGTTCACGATTCAGGCCAGTAACGTTGCTCGCCGTCAGGCTCAGCTTCGTAACTCGGCTTCTGATCCTCGCTCATTGCTGAAGGCTCTCATCGAGGATGGCTTTGTCGCCGAGACGGACACGGAGCGTTTGTCCATGCTTGCCTTCCTTCTTGGTTGGGACAAGCGTTTCACCCTCGAGGATCTCGAGTTTGAGGGACTCTCGCAGATTCCTCTTCCTGAGGTCATCGCGCCGCCGCCTACCCAGTCCCAGGTAGGTCATCTTCATGCTTTGATTCCTTCGGACAGGGTCCCACCCATCCCTGGTCTTGTTCGTCGACCTCAGTACAAGGGTAAAGGCAAGGCCAAGGCCGTGGAGGCAGCTTCCGAGGAAGGATCTGCTCCAGAGGAGGCTTCCACTGTCGTTGCCGAGCCTGTCTCGTCTTCTGGATCCAGTGAGGAGTCCGAGGAGGAGGCCGTTGTTCACGCTCGTAAGTCTTTTCTTCATACTTGTCATCAGCTTTTTACTGATTTCTTCAGTTTTAGATTCTCCCTCGAAGCGCCGTTCTCCATCTCAGTCTCCCAGCGCCGAGGAAGATGACGAACCAGTGGCCAAGCGTCGCAAGGCAACCAAGTCCCCTGCCGCGGCTCCTGCAGCTGTTCTCTCTCCTCGGGCCTTCTTTAGGCAGAACGCTGCTGCTGGTCCTTCCGCGAGACCGATACAGCGCGCTCCAGGTGCTCATCGTGGTAGTGGGTCGAAGCAAGGGTCGAGGAAGAGGAAGGTAAGAATTCTTTCTTCCTTAGTCTTCATCGTTTTTACTGATCCTTGTTCCAGCGTCCGTTGGCGCCGTAAGTCGAGGTATCGTGGCTGAGCTTTTGCCGCCTCGCTGGCTTTCATTTTTTATTTATTTACATCTTTGTTTTTGCATGCTTCATAGTCCATTGGACTTTAAAACACATCGATTCATAGCTCTTTTCGTACTTTATGCCACATTTTGTATAAGTAGCATAGTAGAATTTTGAGCTTTTGTATATAGCAAATAAAAGGAGTTTTAACTCCAGTTTCGTTCTTCATTTTGTGTGAAAACATAAGCAGAACTTTTAAGTTGTCTCGAGCAAATTTATAGCTCATGAAGACTCTTTCTAAGCATTTTGTTAAGTTCTTCAGCGCGGCAAACTACCGAACTTGAAGCCAGTCACCGCGGAGACTTGCTCTCGGGTGTTTTGACTCGATGTATGCAGTTTAAGTTGTGCCAATCTCATTTCGAGGTTGAAACACTTCCAACGCTGCTTATCAGACCCTTGTCATGGTGAAACTGTTCACTTGGACTCGGCCAACTAAGGATTTAGTTCCTCGATGGTTTTACCGCAACCAGTGCCGTTTCTAGCCACAGCGGACTTCTTCCGTTCTAAGTCGTCAAGCGCATCATATGGTTTTGATGGTGTGATTACACCACCTTGTTATCAAGCAAGAGTTTGATTGGTCAAAGCGTCGGATTCAAACTGTTTTATTGCAAACTAGTTTTCATGCCGAGGGCCAGGAATAACATTAACAAGTTCTGGCCAGATAAGACATTGATACACGTTCGTGCCCATTCCTTAGCTGTAGCCTTGAATTTTGCTTCTTGCTTCACCGGTCTTGCCGCGATCAACTCTTGTTTGGACTGCAAATAATCTATCTCGCCAATCCTCTCCCCCAAACTAAAAATCTCAACTGTCCCAGTTGAAGGAGGGTAGCCAAGTATAGCGCGGCGAAATATTTCATGCAGAACGGACCCTTTTTAGAGCTTCCGGTTTCACGTCTCGCCGCGATGATATTTCTATCGCGGCAAAGTCTGTCCGCGATGCTCTGAGTCCCATTGTTCTGATGTCTGCAGCGAAAGCGAATTCTTCTCTCATCTGGCAGTATTTTGGCGGCAAATATTTTGTCCAACCTGGTGCCGTCTCAGATCCCAAACTCGGCTTCGTCTCGAATATAAGGCCTCAGTATCTCGAGGATAAATTTTCGAGCCTCCGCTTACATCTTTCAACTCTTCTTTCAAACAAGCACATCCATTCTAAAATGTCCTCCGAGCCTGCTCGTCCTTTCATCACGCTCAAGGACTACCCAGACCACAAGATCCAGCTCCAGAAGCAGGCCGATGCTATCGAGGTACTTGCCAAGGCTAAGTGCGCTCTCAGCATCCGTCACCCTACTTGCGAGCAAGCTCTTGTCTACTTGGTACGGGACTTCCCAATTTTCCACAGAGTCTAGTGTGTGTGCTAAAATATCAAACACCCTTCAGCACTATCCTGCCAGTCAAGAAGTTACTTCTCAGACTGATTACCAGGAATTGTACAAGACGCTGCTTGACTTGGTAGCCCCGTCCATCAGCAGCAAAAGGTCAACTTGTTCGAGAAGTGCGCGAAGTACTACCGCACTATCACGGCTTCGAATGAGACCCCTGACCATGCTGGCAAGCAGAGAAAAGGGGTGAGTTTATTTACTCGTCCTCGTATCTCGTTGACCAGGTCTCAGTTTTCCAAAAAGGATGGTTCCTCTCGGCGATCTATCCGAGAGGATGAAGAGGTGGTTGAAGTCCCGGCTCCTCCAAAAGTTGCCAGCACAAGTGCAACACCCGTATGTGATTATCACATTCTTCTTCTTCAAAGCTGATTTCTTTGCTAGACCGGGCCTCGTGCCCATGTCGCGACAGCTCCTAATTCGCGTCACTTGCGTGTAAGTCAATTCCTCTATTTCTTCATTTCTCTTTTTAATTCGTTTCGTAGGAATCTCCTTCGCCTTCTTCATCTCGCCCCAATGTATGCACACATGTATTTCCTCATCAGCTCGATTTGACTGAAGGGTTTTATTATGTTTCATTAGGGTACAGCTGGAGTCGAGGCTCGGAAGGGCAAACGTACTCGTCTTAACGACGATGCGTCCAACTTTCGTAGGCCCGAGACATCAGGTAAGAACATTTTTCATTCTTTTATCGAGGCAATTGTCCAGACCGGGAATGCTCCTGCGATCGAGGACGTTGCTCCTCGGACGATTGGTCCTTGGGATCCTATTCCTTGGGATTGTGAAATTCCCGAGACCATAGGATACTTCGCTGGTGGGGGAGCCGAGGTCCCATACGAAGTTATTGCTTACGAGCAACTTTTCGTGTTTTACGGCTACCGAGGCTCCTTTACCCAGTTTCTTGCCTTTACCGGAAATTTTTCCTTCACCGTCCAGTGGCTTTCGAAGTGGTACATCTCCTCCCTCGATCGTGCCTCGCACAATCGCTTCTTGGATCGAGAACTTCCCTTCTCTCCGATTCCTGCCATCGACTTATCTTATCCTTCGGATTGGATTCCTTCACATGAATTCTGTCCCTTCTGTGACGAAGCATCTGTGCAGTGTCTTTGGTACAGGACTAGCAACTTTCACGAAGTCACGGACCAATTTCTTTCTTACGGTGACCTTTGCGATGCCGGGTATACAGACTTTCCATTTCCACAACGCCTTCAACGAATTCAGGAACTTCGTGCTAGTCTCGAGAATAATTTTCCTCAGTCTGACCGTTGTAACTGTCGTTCTGGCGAGTCGACGGAGTCTTTCCTCGACTACTCTTGGGTTCGCAATGAGCTGGTCGGTTATCCAAGCCAACCTACTGCTCAAACCCTAGAGTTGGTCCCCGCGACTTATTCCTTCTCGGGAGTCCCTTGGCACGTTCACGGCGAGGTGTACAAGTACACCTCGGAATCCCTTGAACAAGTCCGTGCCCGCTACGAGAACAATCCTTTGGTCGAACTCGCTTGTGGCTTTCCTAAGGTAACTCTACCTTTTCCCATTTTTGTTCGAGGCTCACCAGTACCCTTTCTTTCGTAGGTCCCTGTTGTTCCTCGATACTCGCGGGTCCTGGACTGGAGTGGGAGGCCATTATTGCCAGACCCAGGCATTCCACAGGAGGAGCGCGTTCTTCGAACTTGGGATACTCATACCGCGTATGATTATTTCTGGGATCGTATCTTCCAAGGCGACTTTCCATCTCGGGACCAACTAGTATTCAGTCTTTCCCGGAATTCTAGTCCCGAACAGCTTGTCAATTTTCCGCCCCAGGAAGCTTTTGCTAACCCCGCGCAATTTTGTCCCTGCCGTCGTGACTGTCCTGAATCGCGATACGTTCCCATCGCGGTTCGATATTCTCCTTTAGAAAATGCTAGTTTCCGCGAAGCTGCTCTGGTCCGAGGTACTCATGATTTCCATGATGTACATGAAGACTGGCGTCGAGGTATTTTTCCTCGAGACAGTCGACCAGTTCCTCCTACGGTTTCTATCAAAGTCCCCGCGGATTCACCAGTCCCAAACAGTCCTTCGTCGGTTACTCATCAGTTCTATCCAACAATCCATCGTCCAGATCACGTCGAGGTCTTTTATGACCCTGCGACTTGGAAGTACTACAATTCTCGTAGTTCCTATCCCTTCGCGAGCCCTGCCTTGCTCGACGAGGTCCGTCCTTTAGTCAAACCTGTTCTTCATCATCCCGAGCTTCGTCCCGTTCAGCCATCCAACTTTCAGCCCGACGAGTTTTCCCAGCGAATGGCCGAGGCCTTGTCTGCTAACGAAGAATCGTGGCCAAATTTTCAGGAATGGAGGTTTGCTCGTGAAGCGTATATCGACTGGTCTGACCCTCAAAAGGTTGTGGATATTTTTGATCCTAGGCGATTTCCTTGCTTATATCGACACGGCAGACTATTTTTCGGGGGGGAAGCTGCCTTTGCACTTCTGCAAACACGTCCTCCCTTCAAAGTTCATCGTCCCCCACTGCTCATCGAGAAGTTGACTTCTCTCTTGGGTTCACAGTCCCGTCTGCCACTGTCGTCAGTAGGACCCATGTACCAGCAGCTTTCTCCGGAAGACGAGGTTCTGCTCGCCGAGATCGCATCACACTTCAATTCCACGGTCGTCCGCGGTCAGCAATACGACCTTCGTCGCGATCATGATGAAAGCGGCTACGACTCCGACCTTTACAACTGGTCTTGCGAGTCGCATTAAGGCGCATTCCCGTTCTGCTTTTCTTTTAACTTTGTTCGTTTTAACTTCATCTCGAATCCGTTTACTGACTGAAACTTTCTCGTTTTACAGCCGATTTGGCCGAGGTTCAGGACGAACGCTTAAACCAAGCTCTCAATTCCCTTGAGGGCTATCCCGAGCTCGATCCTTCTGTCGAGGACATTCAATACGGTTTGCTTAATCGCTACCGCCTCGACTTCGTCTATTATCGCGGCATGGCCAAGCATTTCCGCGATGAAGCCGAACATTCTCTCCGGCTCTTCACAGGTCAACACGAATCTATGATGAAGAAGGGTTACCCCCTTCCTCAGATTGATTTGGATAGACTGCCCGAGTTCATCAAGAGCTCGGTTCAGCCGGCTGACGCAATGGAAACAGATGGAAATTAGGGAATTCGTCAGCGAGGAGTCAATGAAGTCTTTCTTTGACGAGTCGCTGATGAATTTAGGGTTTCTTTTCGTCCCCAAGTCTCGATTGGATCGTTTACGCAGAACATGGTATATTCTACGGTTATTTGGACTTTCGTTTTTAGGACGCCGCGTTGTTTTCGATGGTTTTGTCGTGTCTCGGGTCTCATTAGCCTTTAACACTTCTTTTCCCCATCGTTTACGGGTTTTTGTATGTCTCTACTTTATATAGATCATGTAACGTGTTTCAACCGAGGAGTCGATGAAGTCTTTCTTCGCCAACTCTGTTGAAACGCCCGTATCCCCTGATCTGCTTATGTAGATCTTTTCGAATGTGAGCGGGTCTTTCGAGACTCATTCGCGGTTAACTCGGTCTGATTTTTAGTATAAGACCTTGTCTTCCTCGGAGCATCGTGACTTGCTTCCTCATCCTCATCTTCTGACTGGTCAGAATCTCGTTCTACAAAATCTTCACTTAAGTCATTGATGTCAAGATCATACTCATCGTCCACGGGTTCCTTTAAGTTAGGAATAGCGTCGAATGCCAAATCTCTACCCACTTCCTCGCTTTCCATCATGTGGTCCAGTTGCCTCGGTGTGAGGTCAATAAGGTCATGAATGTTCCGCGGGAGTTCAATAGGTTCGTATCGAGCATGATGTGGTAGCACCCTGAAGGCGCCTACTTTCTCTTTTAGGACTGCTCCATTCATCTCGGCGAGGATATAAGATCCTCCGCGCGTTCGACGAATCACCACGAGTGGTCCTTTATACCTCGGCTGCAGTTTACGATTAAGAGACTTCTCAATCATAGTGTTCCTTACTTGAACTAGCTGGCCAGGTTTAAAATCGTACTCTTTTATGGTATGACCATATTCCTTCTCGAAACGCCTGAGTTCTCGGCGTTTGTTTTCATCCACACGAGAGATCATATCACGGATATGAACTCGATGTTTGGCTAGAGCTCTAGCTCGGTAACCCACGAGTTCCTCATCCGTCAAGATTCTTTCTGGTATTTTCACTAACCAGGTGGATTCAACTATATCGAGAGGTAGCAGAGGTTCCGCGCCTGTTACCATAAAATAAGGTGAACAGCCAAAACCTCTACGTGTCGTTGCTCTATCAGCAAACAATACTGGTTTTAAGAACCAGAACCACTTGGATAAGTCGTTCGCGGTAGCTTTGACCAAAGATTGCCTAATGTCAAAGTGGGCGCGTTCGATCTTTCCATTTCCCTGCGAATTATATGGAGAGATGCGCACACCCCGGATTCCATATTTCTTTTCAAGCCATTCCAACATGTTCTTCATCTGAGGAGCGTTATCAGTAACGACCTCCTCGGGACACCCCCATCGACAAATAATGTCGTCGAAAAACCATTCTCCCAAAGTTCGGGCATTCTCTACTTTCAGAGCTCTTGCCTCGGACCAAGAAGAAAGCGCGCACCGACCGTGTACAATGTATTTGCACCCGTTACTCGGTGTCGACAAGTGGAAAGTGTCTACATGAATCTTTTGAAACAATGAAGGAGTGTGGGTTAAAGTGGGTGGTATTTTTATCCACTCCAACCTGCGATGTTGGCAAGCTAAGCAAGTTTTAACAAACCAGTTAACATCTCCATCGAGATCTGGCCACCAGAAACGCTTCCTGATCAATTCTTTAGTTGCGAACACGCCCTTGTGTCCAAGGTGATCGTGAGCACTATGCATCATGAACATTCGGCGGGTTTTAGGTACAAACAACAAGTGTTGTCCTTCCACTTCTGGATTACGTCGGTACAAGCGTTCTTCATCATCAAGGAAGAACTTAATAGCTTTCTTTTCAAGTCGGGAGTAATCCCTTATTGAGCTGCTTGGTAGAGTGATTTGGCCTTTATTTTTCAGCCATGTTCTTTAGCGAAGTCTTTACAGTGATCTTCTACATAAGGATGCGCTTCGTTCCACTCTTTCGTGTCCTCGGCTACAACCCATTTCGAGTGATCGACCTTCTCCGCGGGTTTTATCGCGACAGCGAATTGCTCTGCCGTGATTCCGTTCAAGTTCCAGCACTAGATGTTGCCAGGCTTTTGCAAAAGATTGCAATAATTGTTGTAGCCCATTTTGCAAAAGATCCCGATAACTTATAAGACTTATTGGGAATGGCCTCGGGGTGCTGCTGCCGGATTTTCGGCATTGCGGCAGTGTAGTTCTTTTGCCAAATATTTGTTGAATGCTTTTCGCACCAATGAAACCATCGATATTGATTCACAAATATTTCTTGAATATGTTTGCTTTATAATATTGCAATAAAAGCCATTATTGTTTTGCCAAATATTTGTTAAATCCATTTTGTACTCAAATATTAAAATTAAATTGATTACTTAGGCGCCTATGGTCCTTCCGAGGTTCATTTACCAAATATTTGGTAATAGCCAAAAGAAATCAATTGTCTGGGCACCTACAATCCTTTGTAGATTGATTTGGCAAATATTTGGTATTAAATCAATGTGAAAAAAAACAGCAGTTAGGTGCTTGTGGGTGGTTGTGGGCGCTTATTTGTGGAAAAACAGGTTGATCATGGGTCAATCTCATAAATGCTCAAAAGAAAATATAATCATGGTCATAAATGCAAAAAAAATGAAAAATAAAAAAATCAGAGCAGTAGTGCACTGACATGATCAATATGCGCTATTACGAAAAAAAAAAATGATCATGTCATGAATCAAAAATGCTCAAAATAATGAAAATATAATCATGTCATAAATGCACAAAAAAAACTGAAAAATCATAAAAATATCAGAGCAGTAGTGCACTGCACATGATCATACTATGGTATGCGCTTATTTACAAATAATCATGATCCAAAAAAAATAATGAAAATATGATCATGTCCATAAATGCAAAAAATAATCAAAATACTCAGATGGCAGGGTTAGGTGCACTGGCACATGATTCATATTGTTTGGCACTTATAGGTGCTTATTTTTCGAAACAGACAAAAGTTGCTCATTGGGTCCCTACATCCCAAAAAAAATGCTGAAAAAGAATGATGGTTTTGCTGTAAAGCAGGGCCTCAGGGGAGCAATAAACAGGTACATCATCCAGATTCTCGCAAGGTATACCTCTTGAATAAGAATGACAAATTTCATTTTTTGAAAAGTTCAATTTTTCAAAGACTCTGGATTGGGCAAGTAAAATGCAATTTCTGAGGACATTTTCAACCCAAATAAGGAAATTCTGGTATGAGTCAGGTAACAATGAAGGGCGCTACCAATTTAGTATTTCTACTGACCGTGGGAATTTTCTTGGTTCATTACAATTTATTGAACTTGGCTATGAGTATTCCAGGTACTGCACTTCTATGTACAGAGGTGACGGTCACGGTCATGGAGGCCTCATTGTGTCACCTATTTACCGTGATGTCACAGTCAAATTTAGCCCTCATTGCCTAACTTTCAACCATGACACACCTAAAATCAATCAAATAAATAAAATAAAATAAAATACATCACATATGTCATGGCTACAACTGGGTCTGTCACCTAAGTTTGGACCGTGAGTACACGTGATCATTGTGTCTTTATCCAGCATACCAACACATTGATATGCACCCCACTTTTGGGTGCTTATTAAGTACATCATTGGGTTTCTTAATCCCCAAAAAGCCATCAAAATTGCATAAAGTTTCAGGAAATGAGTTTACACACACAACGGTATTCAGTTTTAGTAAGAATGAATATGATGTCATATCACAAAAATTTCGAGTTTTTTTTGGTTGATGATGTCATTATTGGTTTGTATAGGTGCCTAAGCACTGAAGGTTCTATATGGGATTCTGTGAATCAACTGTCACCTGGTGGTTGGGTCAAGGAGAAACTGTAAACCATTACCCAGAGAAACTCATACCAAGTTAACTCCAAGTTCACTACTATAGTAGTACTGATAACTCGGAGTTACTGGTACTAGCTATTAGTACTAGTAATTAATACTAGTAGTAACTCTGAGTATACTACTACCACTATACTAGCACTAATAACTCGGAGTTACCACTGTACTAGTACTAATAACTCGGAATTACCGGTACTAGCTATTAGTACTAGTAATTAATACTAATGGTAACTCTGAGTTACAACAATACTAGTACTAATAACTCGGAGTTACTGGTACTAGCTATTAGTACTAGTAATTAATACTATTAGTAACTCAGAGCTACCACTACTAGTACTAGTATTGTAGTAACTTGGAGTTACTAGCATACTAGTACTAATAACTTGGAGTTACTGTAGGACAAGTAACTAGTAGTAGTAACTCAGAGCTACTACTGCTAGTTATCTATTTAACATTAGTACTATAAATGCTAGGGTGAAGGTGGGCTTATGCTGGTGCATGGTAGTTACTCATCCAGTGTCAAAGTAATCAGCACAAATGATATAATATGATTTAGCAGCCAAGGCTGTGCATACATAGTGCTGTAGCATAAACATGTTAATAACATGGAAAGTAGAATATCTAATATAGTTCAATTGTCTGTATAATCAGGGTTATGAGATTTAAATTTCTTATGTAGGATCAGGCACAGAATTCTGAAAACATGAACTTGGCATTCATTTCATTAACTAATACTAATAGCTAAGTAGATATATCTATAAATTAGATACTAGTGTACCTAAACCTCCTAATATTCTTAGTATCTCAACATTGTTTAAGGATTCATGGGGCCCAATAATCTTTTCTTCTGAAAATAATTGCCCATAAGCACCCAGCAATATATGCAGTGGATGACAAAATTGATATGACCTCTGTGACCTACTGAATGGGCTACTGAATAGCCCACTGAATTAGGGGGTGACATCAATTTTGTTGTCTGCACTATGTATAAATCAATTACTAGTTCATGCTAACCCCACCCTTGAATATTTTTAGGATTTTGCATGAATTCTTCATGAATTTTTATGGATTTATGGAATGTAATGATTGACTGTTTTTCAGAAAATAAATGCCTATAAGTGCCCAACAATATGAATCATGTGCTAGTGTACCTAGCCCCACCCCTGAATATTTTCAGCATTTTTTTGTGATTTATGGGACCCAATGATCATTTTTTATGGAAAATAAGCACCCATAAGTGCCCAACAATATGGATCATGTGCCAGTGCACCTAACCATGCCCCCTGAGTATTTATTATTATTTTGCAGTATTTTTTCGGCATTTATGGGACCCCATGATCAACATATTTTTATTATTTTTGAGTGTTTTTTGGGGATTTATGGGACCCCATGATCAACCTTTTTTTTTTTTGTAGAATAAGCACCCATAAGCACCCAACAATAAGAATCATGTGCCAGTGCACCTTACCCTGCCCCCTGAAAATTTTTTGTTATTTCTCAGTATTTTTTTGGCATTTATGGGACCCCATGATCAACATATTTTCATTATTTTGAGTATTTTTTGGGGATTTATGGGACCCCATGATCAACTTTTTTTTTTTCGTAAAATAAGCGCCCAATAGTATGGATCATGTGCCAGTGCACCTAACCCTGCCTCCTGAATATTTTTATTATTTTTCAGTTTTTTTTTGGCATTTATGAGGCCCATGATTAATATATTTTCATTATTTTGAGCATTTTATGGAGGTTGACCCCATGATCAACCCTGTTTTTTCCACAAAATAAGCGCCCACAACCACCCACAAGCACCTAACTGCTGTTTTTTTTCACATTGATTTAATACCAAATATTTGCCAAATCAATCTACAAAGGATTGTAGGTGCCCAGACAATTGATTTCTTTTGGCTATTACCAAATATTTGGTAAATGAACCTCGGAAGGACCATAGGCGCCTAAGTAATCAATTTAATTTTAATATTTGAGTACAAAATGGATTTAACAAATATTTGGCAAAACAATAATGGCTTTTATTGCAATATTATAAAGCAAACATATTCAAGAAATATTTTGTGAATCAATATCGCTGATTTCATTGGTGCGAAAAGCATTTAACAAATATTTGGCAAAAGAACTACACTGCCGCAATGCCGAAAATCCGGCAGCAGCACCCCGAGGCCATTCCCAATAAGTCTTATAAGTTATCGGGATCTTTTGCAAAATGGGCTACGACACTTATCGTGATTTTTTGCATTAAGCTGGCAGAATCAGCTGGTTCCAGATCCGTTCTCTATCCAAATGGCATTGCTTCTCTTTGTCCAGTGCGAGTTGGATATCATCTTCTAAGTTGTCACTAGACCCAGCTCTATCAAGATCGTATTCCGTGTCGAGGAGGAAGCCTCCGCGGGTATCAATTTCGTCTTTAAACTCCTCGATGTCCAGGGGCCATTCAGTTTCACCCTTACACATGAAGAAGGGCACAGGTTCACCATCATCCTCGTCAGCGAAATTGTCCTCATTAGGAGGTTGTCTTTTCAACATTTTTCCTCCATAGGCTCGGTGAGATAAACCATTGGCAAGATCATTTTCTTTCCCTTTAACATGGACTACATTGAAATGGTACTTGCATATTTCCTCGATCCAGCGATTAATGGTAGCATTGGGTCCACAGCTCAGGTTGTCTAGCATACCCTTGATGTATTTAGCATCTGTACAAACTGTTAACCACCTGCACCCATAGAGTTGATAGTAGCTCGCTTGTAAAGCAATCCTTAATCCGTATAGTTCATGTTTAGACTGCGAAAAACGAGCTTCTCTTTCATTGAGAGTGCTTGACCCAAAGTAACAGAAGTAGACTTTTGTCTCATCATTAGGGTCAACTTGATAGATGTACCATCCGACTGCCATGTACGACGTGTCCACTACGAGATAAACATCCCAATCATAGTTAATAGGTCTTAAACACAGAGCATTTTTGATACCTTCTTTTATGAGGTCCATTGCCATATCGTGTTCAATTCCCCATTCCCATGGATTGTTTCCAGTTAGTCGCGTCAAAGGTGCTGCTAGTTTAGCAAAATTCTTTATGAACATGCGTAGCTGACTTGCAGTTCCAAGGAACGCCCTAACATCAGATTTGCTTTTGCATCTCGGCCACATTAGAATAGTCTCGACCTGACTCTCCTTGGGAAATCTTCCCTCGTAAGAGCATCTGTGATCTAACTAACAGTTGTTTCTTTACAGCACAAAAATGCTTTTGGTCCAGAAAAGGTTCCACCAACGTATTTGAACCTTTGGATAATCCTATTTACGTTCAAAGCATGTTCCCAAACAAACCGTCAAATCTTTGGATTCTCTGGTATAGTCTCATAGCCACCTCCTGGTAATTCATACCTAGTAGCCGGACCTCGAATAGGAACGTCATCGAGATATGGTCTGGTAACTCCAGTCACAATCTTGTCTCGGTATATATAAGTCATGTTGTCATGGAAGATGGGTACAGAAATTGTCCAACCCATTGGTAGTTTTACCAATCGGTACGTTCCGAAAGGTGTCTGGAACGCAGTGTAGTCTCATGACAACATGTGCAAATCCCGTTCATCATAACCAACAAACATGTCTAAGGTACCACCACATGCTCTTCCTGCAAAAGGTCTTGCGATGTCCGTGGTGGCTGGGGGCACTCCTGAAAATTGGATTGTGATTTTGTTAAGATGTTCGAGACTGTGTACAATTCGTAAACTTTTCCCGTCCTTATTAGTGACACAAAACCACTTGGTCTGATAAGACGATGTCATAGGCTCATATAACCCCGCATCAATCTTGTCTTTGAGAATACAACACACTTCTTCGAAAATCCCTGGTGGAATCAGAATGTTTTTCTTGAACTAGGGTTCATGAGGGATTACAGGCATTTTAACCGGTGGAAAGTACTCGTGTTTTAACGATCCTCCTTCCTCGGCACACCATGCAAAACCTGACTCCTGATCCATCATTATATTGTGGAACAAGGCTAACTCCTCTTCACAGAGGAATCCCTTGTTATGATTTTTGTCAAAAATTTCCTTCCTTTCCTGCGTGAACCTTCCAGTGGGAACAAATGATCGAGGATGAGTAGGAAGCTCCGGTAAATCCTTAAGTGGATCTCCTTTGATATCCCTTTGCACTCTATATTCCTCGGGCAATTCAGTTTTAACTGGTCAGACTTTTATCGCAACAGGTTTATATTTTCTTGCCCCAAAGACTCGGAACACATTATAGTGCTTATTTCTTTTTCGTCCTTTGGGACTTTGAAGTAATGTGGCCTCGGTTGTGAGGGTTTCCATTCTTCAGTGGATTGTTCTCTCTTCTTTGCCAAGAGAACTCGCTTAAAGGTACGCATTGAGTTAGGCTTTGGTTGATATGTTTTAGTGCCATCATACGCCTTTTTCGGGTTTGACTCGTCAGATACAGGAGTATGTCTAGTGTCTGGTTTTGAGAGCTCTTTCTCCTCGACATGAAAGCTTTCCTTCAAGGCCTCACCTTTGTTGGCAAATGCTTCAAACTCCTGAGGGGTCATTTTAATAGACTGACTCTCAGGGGTTGGTAAACCTTCCCTCCATTCACTATAAAATACCCAATGTCGAGTTTAGTTCCCCATTTGCACTCATCATGTTAATGACAATGTCAGGGTCCCAAGAGACTCCACATCCTACTGCTATACGCTTCTTCATTGAAATGATTTGCGAGCCGGGATCCAGTACTCCTTCAACATCTTCTTTCGAGCCATTCACCTTAGGGTAAATAACTCTAAGACTGTTTGATTGACGAGCGACAATTGTTATCTTTTGTTGAGGATCATTCTCTGGTAAATCTTGCTTAAACATTTCAACGACATCGCAATGAACATAGGATCCTTTTGCTAAACTGCCTTCATCCTCTTCTAAGACTTCAATTTCACCCAGAGCCATATCAGTAATTTCGATCCACTGGGCTGCTAGAGACATAGTTGCATCGGGCAGATCAGTGATCCTATCCTTCCTCAATGAAACATCATCTGGGTTGGGTACTTCGTAAAGGAACTGACTGGCTTTCTGAATCGGAACTCGAGAATTGCAGTTCTTCCTAATCATCAGCTTTTTCAACTGAGGAGAGAGTTCAAACATCTCGCCAGTCGTGACTGAGATTGGGTTGAAAAAATACGATCAGCAACCTCCTCGACCAAACCAGGTCAGTAATTAGGGCTCTGCAGCTTATATGCTGGGCCGTCATTTTTCTTTAAGGTTTGATTCGGTGGTTTACTGGGATTCGTACTTTGTCGCGGGGCAGGGAGCACACCTTTAGGTAAGTCCCTCGGAATAGGAGTAACTGTAAGTGGTTTTATACTGTCGAAGGGTCTAGTAGCTGGTTGCGCAGCCTTTTCAACTTGTTCCTTTGATGGTACCGCGGTGCCAGGTGTTGAAACCTCTGCCTCGCTTTCATCTTCAGAGTCACTTGGAAGAAGTCTCGAAGCGTACTTGCTTCGGTGCCACTTTGTCTTTTCTTTTCCCGTTGCCTCACTTGATTTTTCCTTAGCATCAAGATTGAAAGGCTTGTATACCTCTCGATTAAAATTTTTGGGTTTTGGAATAACAACTTCCATTTTACGAGATGTGGGTTTTATTTGCGTAGTCGTGCCCTCCGGTTTCTTACCCATCCTACTAGGTTTTTCCCGTTCGGTGGAAACCTTCATCGAGCTTAGTAGTTTTTGACCAAGCGTCAGCTGCATCTTTCCCAATCATTTTATCATTCTCTTCACTCTCGGATTTGTTCAGGAAGAAATTAAACAGGTGCTTACTGAAGGCGTCCAGGTTAACGCCTTGAGAACCTTCAGCAGGCTCCTGATAAAATACTTCCTTGGGAAGCGGATTGTCTGGTTCTTCAAAGAAGTAACTAGACTGGTCTTCGACCATCCACCCTCTCTGTCTGGCGATTTGAAGGACTTTGTCCTTCCGCGACATTTCGTCGTCGTCCCGAGGCATATATCCTCCATCCTTGAGCATCATCTGATTCGTGCCATCTTTCATGACTAGAATTCCCTTGGACTTTAGATCTTCAATGCTCGGACACGTCCTGACTCCATGCCCCTTTTCTCGACAGAAGTAACACATCATGTCTCCAATAGCCGTAGACTTAGCCGGAGTAAACGATGATGGTTTGCTAGTTGGCCGCGGTAAGTAAGAGCTAGACGAGGATTGCTGTGGGTAGGAGGGCGCCCGTGATGAACTGGGTGCTCCTCTAGCTATCGACTCGACGCTATTTTTTAACGCTGCCAGAGATTGCTCGATCGCGGAGAGCTTTTGATCATGGTGTTTTATTTCCACGTCGTGACGATCCTTCGAAAGAGAGACTTTCCTCCCCCATTCATCGTCAGGTTCTCCTTTGACCTTTGCATTCCCTGTGACTACGTCAGGGTTGTACACCGTGGCCGCGACAGCAGGTTCGCTTGTCGAGATCAACGACGTAGAATAACCCTTCCACAATCTTGCTTGTTTCTCTGGCAGATTCAATGATTTCCTTCAAAGTGAAAGGATCATCTTCTCTTCGATCAACCTTATTCTTCGGATCTACTTCAGCTTTGTCGAGAATAGTATTCACGAAAGAACCATCGAACGCCGTGAGGAACCATCGTACTGCCTCGTTATTCGAGAGTACAGGCTGAGGTCCACTCATGAGTTTATTTGCTTCGATACTGAAAGCCCTTATGAACTTCTGGATCTTCTGCAACTCGTTCCTATATATGGTTCCAACACTCTTTACTAACTTCTCGATTCTCTGTTTCGATCCTATTTCTTCACTCGCAGTCTCAGGGTAGCCTTTCTTCAACATTTGTTGGAAGTCTTCCCATGTAGTCGTTGCACTAGTCACGATCGGATTGTCCTTCCATTCGAGCTGTGTCGCGTATGACATCCAACTCACAGCAAGGAACTTTTTAGCAGTATCCTCCGTGATTTTATTCAACGCAAAGAGTGCTTCACAAGCGGCTAGCCATGCCAACAAATTCTCGGGTTTATCACCGTTGAACTCGGGCGGGGCCTTTTTATGAATACTTGGGAGCTTGTCATTTTGAAGTTCAAGCACGGCTCCCGGCGTGAGCTGAACTTTAATGTTACTGATTGTCGTAGGTATAGACATTCTTGTAGCTTGAGGGGTTTGAGTTTGTCTTTGTGGGACTTGCTCGGTGGGTCTTG
This sequence comes from Gymnopus androsaceus JB14, assembly GCA_009733575.1. Taxonomy (NCBI): domain Eukaryota; kingdom Fungi; phylum Basidiomycota; class Agaricomycetes; order Agaricales; family Omphalotaceae; genus Gymnopus; species Gymnopus androsaceus. Next base: position 56,774 of record ML769609.1, read on the forward strand.
TCTCGATGATAGGTGTCTGAAACTCTTCGTCGTCTGACGATTCGTCTGATAATCTATTCCGAGATGAATTCCCTTTTGGTGAACGCGGGGCTCGACTCGTAGATGATTCTGCTCGGCTAGCAAGAACTTCCTCTATAGTCACTAAGGATGGGCTGTTACGCTCTTCCTCGGGTACAGGTGAAGGTCTAGTTGACGGCAAAGTTCTAGTTGAACGAGGAGCTCGCGGTGCTACTCTCGCTGTAGTTCTGTCCTCGGGCGTCTGCGGATAGGGTGGCTGTGGGTACAAAGGTACCTTTGGCTTCCTTTTCAGTAGCGCGTCGGGATTTTCTATCGGCGGTAGTGGCTGTTCGCTGGAGTTGCGTGTACTTCTACCAGCTGGTGGATTATGCGATGAGCCAGAAATTTTGACTGCAACGGCGAATCCTTTTTAGCGCACTGACTGAAAACAGTTACTTGTGCTTAATAATTTTTCAATCAAAAGTAGCTCCCTCGCGGTGGGCTCCAGATGATGAGTTAGATATGTGCTGGGTATGAAAACCAACCAAACAACAATCACCCCAATCAGATATAATCCAAAAGGTTTAATTTAATGCGAGGAAGGAGGTTGTCAAAGGTTCCCTCGACTACTAATTGATTCGAAGAGAAAAGCACTTGACAGTTGACACAGATAGTGCGCAATGAACAAGGTTTTATATTTGGAGGGAGGTTTTGAAAAGCCAACTAACGTACGACGACGCGCTGAACTAATCGAGGGGAAAGCAAACACCAAAGCACGGGTCAAGTACGCCGACTCAACAAACGACTTTGCGTATCCGCGGTGAAACACCAAAGCACGGGTCAAGTACGCCGACTCAACAAACGACTTTGCGTATCTCGGGAGCCTTTACGTCGCCGCGCAATGATACTCCAACTCTCAGGGATTCCCGCGAGTTACCTAACAAGCTTATACGACCGCCGCGCAAGTCACTCGAGTAGGCGTTTTTAACACACTCAGCGAAGAGCGGGCAAGGGGTAGAATCTGTTGGTAAAGCTAGGTAACACTCCGAGAAGCTTCCTCCCTAAAACTAGACCAAGCCGACAGTTGGGTCCAAGACCTTTCCTAATTAACAACGGGCTCGTCGAGGTGTGCACGTTAGGCTCCACCTGCGGTCCTAAGACTGATGTGACCTCTCTTCGAGATGAAAACCAGGAATGCTCGACTTAATAGCCGGGAAGTAGAATGAACAGCCTCAGTATTATCGAGGTTACAAGAAGGCCACCCGTTTCAAAGGTTGTAGAGGACGATGCAGACGCGTCTGAGCGTGTACGAATCACTACAGGTCCTAAGATAGAAATGCGTTTCAGGTATCAAGTCTAACTTGTTATTCCGAGATAGAATAGCTACCCTTATATACTGAGCGAGATATATGAAAATAGGAAAATGAGAGAAACTGAGCGAGATAGGATGAAACAGAGTAAGTAAAATAGAAAAGATAAATAATGTCCATATATGCGTGTATACTATGGTTTTGCCTCGACGTTTTCCTGCCTCGTTCGTTTGTCTTCCTCGATTGGGTCGACTTTTGGGATTTTGGTCCGAATCGACTCGAGTCATTTGCCTTTTTACAAGGCTCGCCAGTTCCTTTAGCAGAACAGCCCTCGGAGGTATTTCTATGTTTTTCCTTGCCAATGGGAGACTGGTTATTATCTCTAGTTCCGCGTGGTCTCGAGTCTAGATGCCTGGTAGCATATGGATCTCGGTAAAACGCTGAGGCTCGGATAGAAATACTCCTTGGTCCTTCCGTGTTCTAGAAGTAGCTACAGCAAGTGGGTCATGTGGCCGCGTTGGACTGCCGCGGCTATATGCCTGGGCGCTTTCCAGCGAGCGTCAACTTTGAGGGCACCTGTTAGGGTACTTCCCCATCTCGGTCCACCTTGCTTCGTTTAATAAACTTGAGTGTCATTTAGACTCCTCGGTGAGCTGATTGCGGAAACGATGCCTCATTAAGACTTCGATCCCTTGGGTATATCCTTCGAGGACCTAGCCTAGTATAATGGGCTTGTTTATCTGCCTCGGTCAGCAACTTGTTATCCAACAAGCTTGCCTTGCTACACCATACCGCGCATAGGACTTTGACCGAGGGCATTCACAAAGTTAAGTATGGTACCATTCCGTGTACCGTTACTCTGCAACCTTTTGGGTAGAATAGGTCCTTGGTAGATTTTTACTATCAGCTTGGGCTCACTATAGTTCTCTTATTGACTGTGTTTTGTTACTAACAGAACCTAGGATTATTGGTTCTGCGCAGTTCTAGCCTTAGCCAAAAATCGGCGTATCACCTATGTGCTCTATTCAGCAAATGTGTGAGATGCCAAGTCATTACAATGATTCATGTTACAGTGACATGGTAAACATTGCCAACAACAGTGATGTTTTTAACCTTGTCAACCATTCAAAAAAGATTCATGGTAGTGAATCTTACAACGGTGACCATTTTGCATCACCGGTGCCAGTGCATGCGCAGGCACAAATGATTTTAAGCCCAACTCCCATTGGGCTGATGGCAATGCTTGCTACATTGCCAAACCAAGTCATTTTCACAACTCAGAATTTAACAAAGCTGCTCAGCTCAACTCTGGTTGGGCTGGAAATAATAAGGTTCTGTCTGAATGTTTTAGTGTGGCCTTAACCTTGCTTGAATGCCCATTTGGGTAATCCCCAAGTCAATTACTTCTTGCAACCTGTGCTTTTGCACAGGCTTCCAAGCCAAAAGGCTCTCTGTGAACTTTTGGAGTTCATGGAAAAGTTTCAGCTTGGACAGGTTGCAAGCCAGAAGGCTCCCCAATTACAGTATCCCTGATCCCCCCACCCACTCCAAGTAAGGACTCGGACCTGCCAGCATGGCAATCCCACTAGTCTGGCCCTTTGAGTGGGACTTTGAGGGATTATAACCAGATAGCCGAGCAGATTTGGGGGCCTCATAGCAGCCAATGGTAAAGCAACAAATGGGTATATGATTAAGCTAAAAATGAAAGGAAGTACTCTAAGAGTCTGAAAATGGAAAACTGTGCCAACTCTTAAGCACCTGTTGAAATATGGTCACGGCTAACCCATATCCTTCCACATTCTTTCAAAGGTAAAGCATTGGCGCTAATTTGATTCCCACACTTTTCTTTGCAGGCATTGGTCACTACCATTGTTATCATACAGAGTCCATGGCCAGTCAAATGCATACTTGAAACCATCAGGTGTGATTTGGGTAGCTGAGGTGTTGAGGTGGAGAACATGGTGGCAGTGATAATGTACAATGTCTTCCAGGATACAGTGCATAGTGTCAATTACAAGCATCCAGGTGGGGTCCCAATACTCCAGCAAGCAGAAGGATGACCACTGAACACCATGGCTCTTGACAATGCTGCTTGGAATCATCTGAGCATCTCTATAGGCCTCCAACCAGTGGCATAATCCACTAATATCTCAACAAGGCCAACAAGTGTGATTAGTGTTGCAATGGCTTGACTTGGGATGAAAGCATGCTGGCTGCCATGCCAAAATTATGTCAACATATGCTGTGCCATTATATGTCACTTGGAGCAGCATGCTGCCACTCAAGCCACTTTCACACCTGATTAACTACGTTTAGTACACAAAAAAATATTAAGATTGTTTTTTTTGATTTCTCAGAAAATTATTTAAAGCTAACTTTAGCTGGCAGTTGCTAGGTCCGGCGTCAACTGACAGCATGGCATGCCAAGCCATGCCGTGTCTATTTTTGGTTGATGCCATTATAAGTCATGCCACGCTGCGCCATGTCATGCCTTTGCAACACTAAGTGTGATCACAGCTGAAGATGTGATGCTTGCCATGCAAATTGCATATTGTGTGGATAAAGTTTGACATATTTCCCATGAAACCAGCAGCCTTTCAAGCACCATACAGATCATCCACAGAGAGAGAGATCCCTGCTTTAACTACTGCCCCTGACTCCAAATTGGCAGTGGGGAATACCCTCATGCCAGGTCACCATGCTTCAACAGATTTCTCCAAGGTAGGTCAAAGACAATGATCCAGTTGGTCATAGCCAGGTTCATGAGGACCAAGAATGTGGTAGGTGTAAAGATACTCTGGGAGGTATTGGATTGATGAATCTAGAGCTGAATTGGCACAGGAGACAACTCCAACAGACACATGGAGGCCTTAATGTGTGATACGCTTGGGATTGAAAAAGTCTGTGTGTACTGAGAAGGCTAGCTGGATTTTGTTACCACAACCAATAAAGAGTTTCCCACCTGGCCCTTTGTGATCTCGGAAAAAGTGGGCTTCAAACACATCCTGCACATTATTAGGTGCAATTCCTGTCCTAATTGATTACAGAGCTGTGTCAGTGGTTTCCATACATTGATTGAGATAGATGGGGTCCAGAAGACATTGAGCAATGTAGTTGGCAAAGGAAGAGACAAGGAATGGTTTAATTGTCTTTAGAGTACCATTGCGCCACCTGTACAGCCCCAAGAATGGTATATGTACAAGGGGAACCCCGTTGGTACATTGCTATGTAGATAAGGTGTTTAGAGTAATATGCCCCATAGTAGATAAATGCTAGTAATTGAGGGAACTTTAGGCATGAATTAGTATACCTTACCTTCTTTAACCTCACAGGCATCATGTGACCATCAGGGGTCGGCTCAGACAGTGTTTGGGAAGCGCATTTGTGAGGCACACTTCAAAATACTACAACACACATTAGATTATACACACTATCTAACAGATCACAACAAAAAGATTAGATAATAAGAAGTCACAAACAACAAGAAAGCATCATGATGCCAAGTAAGTTCAGTCCAAGCATACAGCGAAGAAGTCTGCCACCCTACCCCGAGAACTCTGCCTCATCCTCCTCATTGTCATCATTGTTATCAGAAACCACATCGGAGTCAGAGACAATGAAGCATCAGCTCTTCTTCTTCACCTTACCCTTTTCCACCACAGACTTCTTACCGGCCCCCGCAGTCTTCATGCCACCTCCTGCAACCTTCTTACTCCCTCCTGTACCTCCTTTGCGAGTCATGCCCACTGACTTCTTCCCACCACCTCCTGCCACCTTCTTTCCACCTCCACTCCCTCCCGCCGAGTTCCTGCTCCCTCCACCAGCTTCTGCCAACTTCTTACCAGTGCCCACCGATTTCTTCTTCGCTGTGCCCTTGCCAGTGCCCCTGGACTTCTTCTTTGCTGGAGCATCATCTGCACCAGACTCTTCATTGCTGTCATCACAGACAGCTCTTTTACGCCTGGATCCCTTGGACGGATGAGCAGCGTCATCTTTTTCACTGTTGTCATCATCATCATCATGCCTGCGCTTTGAACCAGCATCAGCCTGCTTCTTCCTAACCCTGGGCTCAAGCTCCCTATTCTTCTCAGCATTGCTCTGATAGGTCTTTGCCTCCGCAGGAGTCATGCAATACCAATGAGCCTCACTGCTATTCCAAGCATTGTAGAGTCTCTTGGTGTGATCGGCAGCCAGTTGCTGAGGGTAGGAGCGGGGAACATCATCAGGCCAACCAGTGATGTTGACCTTGTATGGGACAACAATGTTCTTGGCAAATGAGACGTAGCTCATACTGAGGTTCGCGGCCCCTGTAATCTCTTCTAGAAACAAGACAAGCATTAATGATCAGAAAACAGAGGAGAATAAGTGTCTTACAGAGGCCCTGTGTAACCATGCGTACAATCTCAGAGGCCATCTCACACTGGTAGAGCTTCCGCGTACCAACTGCAAACAAACTTCTCAGCAAGGAAACAACCCAATAAAAGTTAAAACATACCTTTCTCCTCCATCACCACATAGCTCTCATACAAGTTCAGCACATCTTGAAAGCCCATATGGAAATAACAGCAAAAGAAGGCATCAGCCGGACCATGGCCATAGAAAGCTGAGACAACTGTTGACTGAAACAACCCACGGACCACCATACCGAATGAGTTAGCATCAGTTGACTCATACAAAAAATGTGCCTGAGAACCCAAAGAAAGTCAGCGTGAAAAATGTTAAACACAAAAAGAAACTGTACCTCCTGCTGAAAAATGTTGACCTTCTCAGCTACGCTCTTCGCTTGGGCACATTTGCTAACCCAGATGCTGCAACCTTCTCTTCAGCCTTCTCCTCATTGTACTTCTGGCAAAGAGCTTTCATGGCCTCTGGATCCTGGAAAATCTCCTGGAGGTCCTTGTCCTCCTTGACCTTAGTGCGGAGATCCTTGAGTGCAGTTCTAGAACCTTTACCTTGACCTAAGAATAAGCCTTAGAAAAAATAATGAGATCAGGTAAACGGAACGTCTACTCACCAGCATTCACCTCCTTTCCCTTGAAGTAGACCAAGATATTATAGTCACTGGATTTCTTTTGCGGCTTCATGGATGGAAGTTGGTTGGCAAGCTTCTTGATGTGCTCCATGGAGATGTCGTTGAGGTTGGCATACTTTGTAAACAACTCCTCCTGCTCATCCAAGAGCTTATCAATGTCTACAGCAAACTTTTCTGAGCGTTCCTCAGCAGCCTTTCACATGAGTCTGTGCTCCTCCTCACCCATCTCCGACCTCTTCTTCTTCCTAGGGGGCAGTTTGTGCACAGAGGTGTCCCCCAAACCAGGGAATGTGTCCGGCGCAGAGCCAGAGTCAGCAGCGGTTGCAGAGCCAGCCCCAACTGCAGTCAAAGAGCCGCTGGCCACAGACACATTAGTAGGAGTAGTGGACATGCCAGTTGGAACAGTGGAAGTGTTAGAGGATGCATCATTCAAATTAGTAGGAGTAGCGGACATGCCAGCCGGAACAGTGGACGCGTTAGAGGATGCATCATTTGATGGAGAGGCACTATCAGAACCAGTCAAAGCACCTCAGTTGCAAAGGCACCCTCAGAAGGAGGAAGAGTAAGATCAGCAGATGTATGGATGGATGCATCATCTGATGGAGAGGCACCAGTGAATGCACCAATGGCTGCAGAGGCGCTGTCAGAAGTAGGCGTGTTGCTGGATGCACTGGCATTGCCAGATATGTTTGAGGAATCATCAGCAGATGCCTCTGGTACACATGCAGGCCTGGCTGGAGTGCCAGACACATCAGAAGCGCAACTGCTGTTGGAGATGTCAGCCAGTGCTGCAGACACAAAATGTGCTGCTGCAGATCCAGTAGATGATCCATCGCCTCTGTCATTCTCCTTGGCAAAAAGCCTAGTGCCGCGAGAAGGCTGATAGTTTGGCTTCGGGCCCACTTGAGGCTGCAAGGAAGCTAAAAGTTTATCAGTACTCAAGCTCATAAATGCAGCAGAAATGAAAAATAAACTTTAGTGCAAATCAGTCAGAAAAAAAACAAGGAGATTTACCTATGGCAGCTGCAGTCCGAGTCAAAAATCTGTTCAGAGACTCACGGTTTTTGAGCTCATTATGATGAACCTGACTGGCATCAACCATGTCAGTGGCCAGGATTGCAACCATATGTCCCAATGGTGCATTGTCCATTGAGTAGTGATTTCGGAAAAAATTTGTAGAAACAAGCATGAAAATTTGAGAACAAATGCCACCCAACGGAGAGAAGCACAATAACCATACAGTGGCTAGTCAGCCAGATGTTAAAGTCTAACATTGTTTTTGATATCAAAATGACCGGTAAGTCAAATCATCATGCTGTCATTTTCATCATAACATGAGAGCAACATGACTGACATGCAGAATGTTCAGGTTTACCTTGGACTCCATCTCAGAAAACCACCACAGAAGGCCGTGCTGTGGCAATCTCCAAGCTTTTGAAGATGAAGCTAAGAGTCCCGCCTGTGTTAGTCAACAAGAACATGTTGAACAAGTCCAGCTCCTTGAAGAGGTGGGAAAGCATGCGCTTGGTGAGATTTCCCGCCTTCTTGCTTGGGTCAAATTTACAGTGTTTTGTTTTAGTACTGCAGGAACTCGAGAAAGCTCAAGCCAAGGCTCAGTATGCCCTTCAAGATGCTGAAGAAGATGTTGATGAGGCGTATGGAAAGGCTAGTGCATTGATCATTAATTTTCTACAACAACAGCCCAAGGTGAAGCCAAATTCAAACACTGGAAGGCTGCTGGCCATGTTCAGGTCCTTCCACTGAATGGCCCTTGCCACCACTTCTAATGGCATTTGATCAATGTTTGTAGTCTCAATCGCAATACTTTTATTACAAAATCTATGCCATATATGTACCAGTATCTAGCATGCTTGCAATTGTAACAATATTTCTTGGACTTGGACTTCAGTCAATGAAAGACAGCTTTATAATTGACATGAACAAAATACATGTGATTGACTTTGGTGAATGTAGCGTAGTTAATCGACTTGGGGAATACAAAACAAGTGTGGCACATAACATATGATTGCTAACTTTTTTGAATGTTGGCTATACCTCCTGCCAATCCAAAAACACATCGGCTAGTTGTACTCAACAGCATCCTCCTAATTTTCAGGTGCACCCACAAGCCCAACATGCTGCCTCCCTTTTTGAGGACGATAAGTCTACCATCCCACTTTGCTGACAACAGCAACATGCGCACTAAGCATGTAGTTGAGAATATTGCTGCACAGAGATAGATTGACCTTACCACCAATGTTTAGAATCCACTTTCTTGAGAATGGCTTCTCGATTTCTGCGTTTAATAAACTAAGATTGAATAACAATCTTTGAATGAAATAAAACAAGTGCACACTTAAGATAGTGCCTCTTTGCTGTAGCCTTTCTACGCTCCTTGAACGCCTTCTTCTCCTCGTCATTCATCTCAGATTGGCTCCTGATTAGGGCAGTTGAATAGAAGTTAGAAATTATAGAAATAGAAGACGTGTTGTCTTGAAAAAAACAACTTGTAGATTTTACTGATCAGCTCATGCAATTTTTAGCTTCTTCATTCAAACATTCTTTGTTTCTAAATGATGAGTTAGTTAGCAAACACAATGCCCATAAAAATCTTCAAAGCCAGAACAAAACTTGATAAAAATGAATGAACTTGAGACAATGTTTTGTGGTGGCACGCTTTGCCTTACACAGATGAATCTCCTCTTTGACCTTCTTGGTGCATTCCTGATTTGCGAATGGCAGAGTCTGTACGCAACCGAGGCATTGCTGGTAGGGTTTGTAGTGGTTTTTGGTTGTATATTTGAAAGATCGTGCTGGAGGAGCAAGAGTAAGAGAGAAGACAGAGGTAAGTGCGCATGTGGAAATCAATGCATCTTTGGTAATTGTTTTGTGATTCGGTCGAATATTCTTTGCGTTTTACTACCGACCAATAGGTCCACACATTGCTACACAATATTAGTATAAGCTGTAGATAACCACTGGAGCTATCTCATATATTAATTTCAGATTTTTTTACTATCGCGAACGGGCTCAGCAGGCCAAATACCTCTCAAAAGCTTATTTTATGACTTTCGTAATGGAAATGTACCTGGAGCTCAAACGTTGCATACCGACTTCACAACATCAAACTATGTACAAAATCGATATTATAATTTCTTGTATATGAGCTAGCCGCTATCTAGGAATATTGTAGAAGCTCCAGCCCAACCTCCCAGAGCTTAGCTCAATCTGCATTCCATGCCTTCATCTGCTCCACAGTAGCTCTCTCCCTATATTCTTTATCCGACATGAAACCATTATAGTACCAGCGAGCTAAGCCTGCAGACATAAAGAATGCAGCAGATGAGCCTGTCTCGTGGCCAGCGATGGGCGTATTAGCATGGGTAACACAGGCAGAGGGGACGTACACCGCACAAGCAGGAGGAAACTGGGCGACAATGCCAAGGCTCCAGGCAATGAAGTGCCCGCTGCGAGTGTAGTCGTATGTCCCAGATGAATAGACGGCGCACATTCCAAAGAGGATGTTGTACCAATCCTCGTGGTCAATGGTTGAAGCATTGTGGAGGTTAAAATGACAGGCGCCATAGCAGCAGCCTTGAAACATCTGGACGATGTCGGGGCTGTCACGCAGGATGGCAGCAAGAAGGTTATGATAGAATCGGTGAAGCTTTGGGAAATATGCTTGAAGGCCCGCTAAAATAAACCTAAGTAAATGGAAGACCAACACAACAGAGAGCACTCTGCTTACCATCTACATAGTTAGCGACACGCTGGACAGCAGCATCGGCTAGAACCTCCTGGACAAGAGGGGCGTTGTGAGCTGTGTTTGCATAGCTTCCAGGCCTGGTCCTTCCTCCTCCGAATCCACATCCTGCAGGAAGCGTGACGTACCCACCATGTCGGTTGGGCTTATAAGACAGGGGTATACGAGCCAGCCGGTAGAGGTTCTCCAGCGCAGCATCAACTCTGGCCGCATTGCAAAGCCAGTCGGTGCCGCGAGGACGTGCAAATAGGACCATGAGCCTATGCTGCTGCTTGGTACGAACAATGACTGTATTGCTGCCGCATCTCAGTTAGCAGTTGCTTGAGAAAGAAGGATTAGCACTACCTTCCATCCCACTCAACCAGCCTCAGCCCAGAGATCTTGAACACCTCGCGGCTGGACAGAATTTTGACGCCACTAGCTGTCAACCTCTTCCCGCTCCACATATTCCGAGCTCTATTGCAAGGGAGCTGGGCATCGATAGTTTGAGCCTCTGCCACTCTCCTTTGTACAACAGCCTTGAGCTGGACGCCGGATGCATCTTGTGCAGCCTTGCGAGCCACTCTGCGACGCTCACGGTAGAGAGCTTTTTGGCGCTCCAAGCCGGTGAGTACAGGGACAGAGGTGCGTGCACATGTGCTGGAAGCTGGAGGTGGGATGAGCAGGTTGCTGGTTGACAGAGGGCCGGGAATCGAGGCGGAGGAAGAGGTTCTGGGAGGAGCGAGGAGAGACGAGAGCGGGTTACAGCCAGCTAGCCGGCCAGGCTGCTGTATCTGAGGGAGACGGCTGGAGAAACTGATTGGGACTGACTCGTTGCTTTCAGCCTTAGAGAACTGCAGCTCCTGTCTTGCGAGGCCACTGCTGAGCAACCCAGCAGTGTTGAAGGTGGAGAGCACAATGTCTGGGGCTCTAGTTGCTGGGCTGAACTCTCTCCCGCTGCGGAGAGTGCGGAATCCATCTAAAAAAAGTAGTTAGTGCCGTGCTAGAAATAAAGTAGATGCAGTGGTGCAGGCTGCGTCCCCAGGGCCAGGGTGGCAGAGTGTGGCGCACGCGATTTTTGCACGGAAATGAGAAAGGGCCACTTACAGCCTGAAGATAGCTCACCCTCAAGGGCAGTGTCAGATTCTTGACCTCTCTTGCGCTTCATGACACGGTGCTGAAGGATATGGCGGAAAGACGGAGTTGGGCGCCTATTAAATAGACTTGCAGGCGTCTATTGTCACATGGGCGTGCAACTTCAAGTTTATCCACCAACTTGACCGCTCATTCTTCATGGCATCGAATACGCTCTGGTTCAATCGACGTGTGCAGGCGCTACGGGCGTCCAGGCAGACAAACGTTTCTTCCAGCCGCCGTCAGCGTGGACCGTCTCATGGTCTACTGGGCGATGCAAATTCACAGCGGAAGTCCGGGCCTCGGAAAACGACCTCCTTTCGACATTCTCAGGTTCTCAAGATGAGGGATAAAGGAGCTGCTGTCGAAGTGCGGGTTCTGGCGGGAAACCTACCGGAAGTTGTTGAGCAGGAATACCCATGTCCTGTGGGCGATGAACCTATGCCCTATGAACCAGCGGGAGATTTTGGCTGTGGGGGCGACAATTGGATAGACCTGCCTTCTGATGATGAAGATGTTGAGGAAGGTGAGGAGGCAGAGGTTGAGAAGGCAGCCCAGAAGGTCAGGGTGGAATATCGGGACTTTCAGACGAAGCGTGAGCGCACAGATGCAAGCAACAAATACTGGGAAGAGCAGAGGGAAGATATGATTGACGTTTACATGGACTGGTGCCTCTGGAGCTCATCTGGTGAGGGCTTGCCTCCATGTGATAAGCCATCTCTATGGCTTGACGTTGTAGATGTGTTTGGTATGCACAACGTTTTACTCTCCTGTGCTAGCTCAACGCTGACATCTTTATACAGGTACTCAGTATAGAGAAATTTCTCGAATGGAGGATAAATTTGATTCTGCTAGCTTGGTTAGATCCGGAGTCCTTCCTACGTCGCCTCTGAAACATACCACCGGCTTCACGATACGCACAATCAGCCTCTACCATAAACTATTCGTGCGCTGCCCCAGGCTAGGAGTGCAGCCTTTTGCCAAGGCTCTGTGCGATTTGGAGGGAGTAGCTTTCCGTCCCCACCTGTCCTCACAAATCTACGCTGCCCTGGATGTGTACGTGTCTCTTTTGAACGGTGTTCGGAAACGCGTCTGAGCTGCATTGGGGAGAGGAGGACGAGATTGGCGGATGCTTAACGCATGTCCGGCGTGTCAGTACCGTCTTCATGAAGATGATGAGCTCGATGTACGGATGATCGTGCAGATGGATGGGAACGACTCCTTGAAGAGGGTTGAGCGCAAAGAGGACAGGCTGGCTGATAAGGAGGAAGTGGGTGATGAGCTGCCGCCTGCTAGTAGGGAGAGGATCGACCGGCGCGTTGCTGGTGAAGATTACTTTGCATCTCTAGAGGAGACCAAAGTTTGGGATGAGAGCAACTGGGCTGGGATAGAGGAGTCTGCAGCTGGCGCTGATGCAACGCTGCTTGAGCATGTTTGGGCTCAGGGGCGCTGTGAGGAGCGGTGGCATAATATGAAGGAAACCAACACTGTGAAGTCGGCTACGAAGTTTCGGGAGAATGGGTGGTTCGTGTTGCTCTGTCGACACATGATGGTCCTGGTTGTCTGCGACATGGTTCAAAGTGGAGAGCTGTAGGTGTCTGCTTCTCGAGTGCTCTCTACACTCGCTAACTAGGTTTTCCTCAGTGCTCGATACCCTCTGGCCTTGCTCCATCTGTTCATGAGCATCGAAAAGGAGCACCGAGAGCGTACTAAAGAAGGAAAGCCAAATGGGTTACTTGCCATAGCCTACAACATTGCCTGCAAATTTTCGAAAACAGTATCCAGGAGCCCGCTGAAAAATCTCGCTCGATGGTCTGGCTACCTTCCTGTAATCGGCACTATGCACGGGTATGCTCATGAGCGCCTGTGCCAGCTTCTATTCCTCATGCTCTATATTGTGGGGTGCGGTCTGGAGGATGGTGAAGGCGACGAGCGTTTCTTTAATGTCTCAAACGCTCTTGCATCTATCACTCGTCACCAGTCCACATTCCACCGTCGACAGGCAATCGCCGAGCTCCTTTACTATAAGGGCATCGAGACTTATGCAAACATCAGCCGTTTTCTCTACGGGAACTACAAGCAGGCACTTGGGATTACTTCAACTCGTGATGCGCTGAGCACAAGCATGAAGAACGCAGGAATCACCTCTCCTCAAGTGTTCTATGATTGGTTGGTGGAGGAGGGTGAATACCTACACAATCTGTGCAGAACGCCGCCTCAGGAGACCGTCGAGATGGAGTACTACCTGAAGTTGGTAGCTCTCGAGGCCTGCCAGTCCCGACTATCAAAGCTTCATCAGACATTCATTGCATATGTTTCTGGGAAGCGGGGCTCGGGGAATGTTTACGAGAGAAAGCACCGGAATGAAGAGGAAAACGAGCGGAAGCTCGTCTCTGATGTCCAGGTGCTGGAAGCTTGTCTGAATATTGAGGTGAGGTGGGTGGAGGGTTGTGACAAATGGGTGGAGGCAAAGAAGATGGTGAAGGAGGCTTCTTATCGAAAGGCTCTGGACAGGTTGGAGTGTTTGCTTGTAGCTCAGATGTTTGAAATGGCCAGGCTTAATGTCTCCGGTACTGGCGAGCTGCATTTCATATGTTTTTGTTGATTGGGCTTCTAATATAGCATCCTGCAGGCTACAAAATGCGCAAGCACATAGCCCAGTCCCTCAAGAACCGCTCAAAGTCAATCCAAAATGCTATAATAGCCTATAACGAAGCAGCAGCTGCGCTTAACCCACCTTGCCGCAAGATCACTTGGGACGAGATCGTTGACTTCTCATACTTATCAGAGTTTGACATTCTTCATGACACCCGTGAAGATGTGCGCAAGAAGAAGTGGGCAACACCGCAGAATAGTCTTCTTATGTCCCGATTCTTCAAATACATTCGTGCTGAGGAGGAAATTGCGCAGGTTCACGTAGAGGTCAAAAGACTTCTGACTCACATGGTCGATGAGGAGCAGGAGGTATGCGGGAAAGCCAAGGAAGTGGAAGGGGAGGACCCGGCACTTGCGCTGCAGCTTCGTCTCTACTGGACGGAACGATCTCGGTACAACCAATTGCACAGATCTCGTTTATTTGCCATTACCAAGCTCAGGGGCTTTGATCTTGCTAACCGACACTACTGGACAGTAGGAACTCATGTGACGCATCAACCAAAGGGCAGTAGGGCAAGTGAAGACGCGGCAGAATGTCCGGAAGATTGGGAGGAGGAGGAGGAGGAAGCTGAGGATGATGTTCATGAATCCGAGAGCCGTGTTGCTGCAGTGTTAGACGTCACTTTTGATGATAATTAGTACATATGTGTTATTTCTATTCCCAGTTATTGTACTAGACTTGTCGCGTTATTAATTACTTTATAAATGCACTTCCCGAACGCTGTCCGAGGCGACCCCCGATGGTCACATGATGCCTGTGAGGTTAATGAAGGCAAGGTATACTAATTCACGCCTAAAGTTCCCTCAATTACTAGCATTTATCTACTATGGGGTATATTGCTCTAAACACCTTATCTACATAGTGATGTACCAACAGGGTTCCCCCTTGTACATATATCATTCTTGGGGCTGTACAGGTGCGGTGTCCTGTAATGTGACCTTGTTCATCCTTCTTGGTCCGATAGACCCATTTGGATGTGAGAGTATTGGCATCTGGAGGTGGAGTGACAATTGTATAGGTTCCACGCTCCTGGAGTCTGGAGATTTTGTCCTTCATGGCATCATACCATTTGGAGCTGTCAGGTCGTCGCATAGCTTCTGCAACAGATAAAGGATCAGACTCAATTTCTGATGTTACCTGACCTAGAGATGCGGTAAGATGTCGCAACTCATCACTTCCTTCTCCAAGTCCTTCAATGACGTCCCTAATTTTCTTGGTGGGTCGTCTGACTCGTTTCCCAGATACTTCGTCTGGTGCAATTGGTTCGGCGATTTCTTCTGGAACTGGTATGACAGGCTGTTCTGACTCGGTGACCGATGTTTCTAAATTTCCTAAATTTCCATCCTCCCCTTCAACGGGTTGGATCTGCCTGTCAGAGAAAACTACGTTCCTCTCTGTTGTGACAGTGTGACATGTTGGCCAGTAGATGTAGTGACCATTCGATTCGGGTTCGAGTCCTATCCAGCATCCTTCCTGGGCCTGTGGTTCCAATTTGCCGGGTTCCTTCTCTTGTTTAACATAAACAATACTGCCAAAGATTCGAAGATTAGTAATGTCCGGTTTAATACCAAACCGTTTCTCGTATGGAGTGGCCATTCCAATGGCTTTCTTTGGTGTCCTGTTCCAAACATATACCGCATATTTCATCATGAATCCCCAAAGCCATTTCAGGAGTCCTGATGAAATCAAAAGACTTCGAACTGCATTCAGCAAAGTTCAATGTGCGCGTTCCGCTATACCATTGTGTTCCGGGGTGTCGTGTACCGTGAGACATCGTCGTGTCCCAATACGTTCCAGATATGCCGTGAATTCGTTACTGAGAAATTCTCCCCCTCGATCAGAGTGGAGAACTTTAACAGTTGTGCCGTATTGAGTTTGGAGACCTGTTTGGAGAACCACGTACTGTGTGAATGATTCGTCCTTCGACTTCATTTGGGGTTCCTCCAACCAGTCAGTTGCTTCGTCAACTAGAGTCAACGTGTATGTGCAATGGTTTACCATTCTGACTTGTGCTGGTCCCCACACGTCCATGTGGAAGACGTCTCCAAAATTTTCCGCACGTGAAGAAGATCGCACCTGAGCGATAGGATACCTGGATGCTTTCCCAAGCATACAAGCGTGGCATTCTGGTTCATCCATTTGCTTCGGATCCAATCCGATTCCACGAACCTGGTTGTCTCGGAACATATGCTTCACGTAAGCATAGTTGAGGTGACCTAAGATGCAGTGTGCCTCATAAAGAGATACCAATCTGCCGATCTTAGTCAAATAAGCGTGTTCCCATGATGGGATCTGGTATAGTCCGTTAGTCTTTGGGATAACTCCCACGAGTTTCCCCTGGCGATCTCTGATCGTCATTTTACCATTTGCGGTATGGATGGCGTAACCATCATCGTCGAGTTTTCCCAGTGATACGAGTGTGTTGGGAGTCTCTGGACATAGAAGGGTGTTGGGGAGCTTTAACATTCTTATTTCTTGTTCGAATGTTGGAAGTCCCAGATGGAGTGTGCCGGAGATGTTTGCCGTGAAGGTTTCCGCGTTAGCGGCCTGAATGACTCGTGTTGGAATCTCCCGTTGATTCCTGAGTTCGTTGGTGAGTGGCGTCATGTGGGTAGAGCATCCGGAGTCAAAGAGAATTGCTCCGTAACTGTGGGCTGCAGCGTAAGCGTGATCACCTTTTCCAACTCCTTCTTCGGTGTCATATTCAAATTTGAAGGAAGGAAAGAGATTAACGTCGACGTATACTTCTTCCTCCTCTTCATCGTTAAGAGTAAGAGGCGGCGGAGTGTCGACTTTGATGTTCTGCATTATGCAGCTTTGATCGCTCGGCGATGAAAGAGCTAATTTGAATTTATCAGCTATTTCGGAAAAATCGAAAACAAGATTCCCATGCTTAGCGGGAATTTCGATTGCTGCCCATGATGACTCTGGTACTTCCTCAATCATAGATGAGGATGCCACTTCGCTGTTCTTTGGCCTATCTCTCCAGTTTCCATCCGACTTCTTCTTCTGCTTTTCTTTAGGAGCCTTCGTCTCCTTGGCCTCGTTGGCCTGACTGCGTTTCTCCAATGGACATTGATTTCCAAAATGACCTTTTCCTCCGCAGTTGTAACAAACAGAGTCCTGACAACTTGTCGATCCTCCACGGCCTCGGCCTCTGCCTCGGGAATTTCCCCTAAAGGAATTTCCATGACCTCGGAAACCTCCTCTTCCCCTGTTACCGGCATAGTTTGCCAATTCCTTCTTGTGATCATGTCGCATTTGGTATACCATTGATTCAGCACGAATGGTAGAGATGAGCTCCGCAGGACTGAGCTTCTTGTCGGATTTAGCGGAGAAAACAGCCAATGCGTTTATCGTAGCTTTGAAGGTGTCAGGGACAGAGGCATAATGGTGTTGACAAATATATCGTCGTTGATATCGATTCCCCTAGTCGTGAGATCGTCGCGGATGCTGATCATGTCGTCCAAATGTTTATTGACCTTGGATGGGTCGGTGCATCGCATAGTGTGAAGTCATCTTTGCAAAAATGATTCAGTAAGAGCGTTTTTAGAATCATAATCAGCGAGTAAATTTTCCCACAACTGCTTCGTGTTGTCGTAGTGCCTATACCTTCGGAATATTCCATCTGATAACCTGCCAATGATTGCATTCAGCAAATCACTGTCCTTTCCCCTATGCTCCTCGTTTGATCCTTGAACAAGATCAGGTTGCGGATTTCATTCCAAATAACGCTGATAGCCGATAGATCTGGCTGCGAATTCCACTCGAGTTTTCCACGTGTCCCAATTTGATCCGTCCGACTTTAAGATTGTAACCTTATCAAAAGCTTTTAGTGCTTTAGACATTTCGTCGTCATCATCGGAATCAGCAATTAAAGCGCCTGGTGATCCGGGATCTGATGGCAATGGGGTTCTGTGTGGAGAAGGTGGTTCCGTATTTGAATATGGAAAATGGGGTGCGGTGCCCTGTGGAGATGATTGTGGAGGTGTAGGTGGGGTTGGTTCGCGTTTCAGTGCAGGTGATTGTGTTGGAGCGGGAGTATGCTGTTGTGAGGATGATGCTATAGTCTGAGCAACAGGTGCTTCAGTATCCTCTTCTTTGTCGTCATCTTCATTGTTGTTGGCGATGTGTCGTAGGTGACTTCTGATGATTTGCTCCTGCTCTTTCGCGATAGGTTTCGCAAAATCTGCTAATTTACCTGTCCAAAGTACGTCGTATCGGTTTAGGCAATGTTGTTTTTTTGCACTGGCTCCACCTTCCAGTGGTTCGGCTTTTGTATCTGTCGACTAATTCGTCAATATCAAAGATGTGTGGGTGTCCTTTACAAGGAACAGTGTCGTCTGTGGGAGGTAATGGTGCTGATCTCTGCTGTGGTGTTACAGCTTTGCTACTTGATGAGCTGGCTTGTTCCGATGCAATGGAACGTTGTCGAGTTACTGGTGGTGGTGCTTGTTGTGATTTTATCTCCTGTCGAGTTCGTAGTGGTGGAGGGTCTGGCCTGGGTGGCATGAACAAGCGTTATGGCAATATGATGCGTCAATGGTTAAGGCCGGGGCCCATAACCTATTAGAGTTACGTTCCTAAATAGGAAGTAGCAGCAATAAGTCCACACAGGACTTAGTAGTAACGATCACACAGATTGATGGGGGACGACGGTATTATTACAGGGTATGTTACCTAGGCTTATATACAGTCCTATGTACAAACGATATATCGGGCAAGTGGCTACTGCGTGAATATGTGTGGCTACTGTCCATACGGTAGAGTGGGTACTGCGAGAGAGCAAGTGGATACGCTGAGAGACTAAGTGGAGTCTGCGAGACGATAACAGTGGAGTGCATGGGATGGTGATACAAACAAGTGGAGACTACGAGAAAGCGTTCCATGTATAGTTTGATAGAATATATTTATCTTTGATATTCCAACACTTGCTCAGCACCATAAATTGCCACCCCATCCCAACTGTCATCGTTGCATCCTTGTTTGATGAATCGGACATATCAAAAATAGTTATTGACTGGGGCAAAGTTTATGATATTGACTACCTCAATGACTACCTCGCATGCAGTTTGCAAGTGAGGTCTGTACAAGTGGAAGTATCTGAAGATCAGAGAAAATTTCTGGAGCTCGAAACATCCATGACCTTCACGAACTGACACTCTCCTTGGACCAAGGGGGTGTAAAATTTTTAAAAAATGACCGGACATTGATTTTTTTTTTCTTGAGCCTGCATCAGCAAAACCTGTGAGATGCCATAGCAAGGTCCCCCTCTGTCCAGTTCTGTGCAGAGCTGCACAGTTCTGTACAGAGCTGTACAGCAGCTGATTGGAAGTGATGGGAAGTGATGGGAAGTGATATAGATCAGCTGCTGTACAGCTCTGTACAGAACTGTGCAGCTCTGCACAGAACTGGACAGAGGGGGACCTTGCTATGGCATCTCACAGGTTTTGCTGATGTGGCCAGCAGACTAACTAACTATGTAAGCATTCCCACACCCATATATGGTATATCAAGATAAGATTTCATCATAAATTGCTCTTTACAGAGTCAGAAGACACTGTTTGGACACTGTACCTTCACTTTGAGCTTTTTTTAGCATCCATAAGCCATAAAAAAATCCCATTTTCCTTCTGAAACACTAATACAGTGATACTCCTCATATGTCCTGCTTTGACTGGCCAAAGCAAGCAAGTAAGTACATGGGAGCCAGGAGGTGTAGGAAGGCTGTAATTTATACAATGGATGCTATTTACTTACAGGTAGTGTAAGATATATACATTTTGAAGTTTCCAGACTGCCAAAAGTGGTCAAAATAGGTCAATCTTTAGGGTGTCAATTTTTTTTTTTTTTTTTTTTGGGCTGGGGGGCTGGACTAACTAACTTAGGCCTGGTCGGGCGCTAAATTCTTTGAACCCCCTTGCCTTGGACACACATAATACTCTGTCACCATTATGGCTTTATATAATATCCCCGACTCAAAGTGGAACAAAGTGAAACAGAGAAAAGGGCCTTCTATTTGCCAAATGTTGCACTTTTTGTGGCTTTATAAGCGTAATCATAGTGTTGATTATTGGTCCGGAACTTTATTGATTCGGAACTGTTCTGACCAAATTCTTCTTCCGTTCCTTTTCCACGTATAAAGATTGTCTGGTTTTTTTCTTTTTTCTTCCATTGTCCAACTTGCTGGCCATAACGGTGATTGCTCAACCTAACTGTCTGAAATAATAAATGGCAAACTTGCTTGAACAGTTGAACTTTACCAGTCCACGTCCTCGAGCCAGCCTTCTTTGTCTTTCTCCTTCCAACATTATGAGCAACTGAATTGTCTCTCCCATTCCCCTTCCGTATGTGGCTATGGACTCTAGACTTTCAAAGCAGCAGCAGTCAGTGGAAAACACTCTTTTGGTTTGTCGCAAACTTGATTTGGCGCTTATAATTGGCCTGGGATTATGATCTGTTTAGAATTGACTCATAATCAGCTTGTAATCAGCTTACAATTTGATTATCATGCGTAAACCAGTGCTTAATAATAATAGTAGCTTCCATTCATGTTCAAAATATTATCTATCAATACCTATCCATGCAAATCCTGCAACAAACTGCTTTGAGGCGAGGCGATGCCATAATCGCCGGCAACTCCCTTGCAATCGACGGTCATTTTTCGAGTGCGCCGCTGAATGAAGTTGCAAGGAATGTTGTCCATCCCGTCTGTTCAAATCCTCCCCAACGCCGTGATTCTCTCTTTCTTTCACCCTCTTGTGATGGATTTGGCTTGACTACAACTCAAACTTTTTGCTGCTTGATTCAATTTGGTTCACAGGGAAAAAATAAGTTTTTTTTTTTTTCATTTTTTTTTTCATTTGGATTTGAAAGCTCGGAAAAGGTTGGAGGGTCTAGGAAGCTAGAAGATAAGAATGAAGAAGGCAGGAAGGATTGAGACTTGGTTTACCATGTTGGATGTTTTGTGACCATGTCTTCCGGTGAGTCTTTTGTCTCATACACTCCAATTACTTGACTAAACTGTTCATTTAGTAGAACTTTTTAAACCCAAAACCAATGTCAGTATTCCGGACGAACGCGATAATAGTGCAACTCAAACTGTTTTCTGTAGACCCATGCGTCTTCCCATTTTACATCATACTTCCTATACCCAAAGCTGCTACTTTGCATTTGGGCTATCATTTACACTGGCCCATGCATTTCATCTCATCTCAATTATCTGTGGCAATATCCAAGATTGAGATAGTCGAGGACAAGGTCGCTTGCATTACACGCCAAGCAAGACTGGATTCACAGTTGTGAGGCTACTATTACGACTACGACTACCACTCTATGATTATGCGCACCGCACGGGGAGTATGAATATAAAGGTCTGCTGTTTTTGCTTATCTTATTCTTGATCCTGACGTGATATGTAGATGGAGGGGAGCTGCGACAGTTATTCGCTATATGAAATCCCACTCCCTTCTTCTAATACCAACTCTGACAGCGCTGTTATTGGTGACCATCCTACTTCTCACCTCAAACGTTCCACTATATGTTTCTTTTGGATTAGGATTGTGAAGAATGTCAAGACATAGGTATCCAACTTGCTCTCCCTCTTCCTCCTCCAACTTGTGCTTCCGCCGCTTCAGGCTTGAACTTTCATGGCATCCCAACCACTCTCCTGAATCAATTAACAAGGTCCGAGCAATATCTGCACATTTTTCAAATGTTACGACTAACATTTTTCTTCTCGTTTTTCCAGGTTAAACTTATTGTCAAGCTTGCAAAGTAATTTTCGTCTGATACTGACGCGATCTCGCGACTGAGTTTCTCAAAGTAAATATATTGAACTTGTAACAATAAATATATTGATTACTATTAACGTGCGTTGGGCGAAGGCATGTCAGGAATATTAATTCCAAAGATGAAGAGAGTGGAATTAATTTTCCGAACCTGGGGGTGCGAAGGATACAGAAACCAATTACCCAGTATCTGTATCCTCCGCCGTTAGCAGTAACCTATATATTTATAGTATACTAATTCCGTATATATGCATTTGAGTTGTCTTGAAATTTGGTCCTGTTGTGTTCAGGGAGGAGGGTGGGTGAAAAAGGATTCGGAGCGAAGGAAGAAGGATTGGAAGGATTCCTTCGAAGTTGAGTGACGCTTGTGGAAGTAAGAGAACAAGAAGCGGGGAAACTCCGAACGTGAGATCGTGACAACGTGACGAAAACGCAGCTTACTAATTCCCATGGGTCACGCATAGGCTTGGACTTTTGTCTGATACTGATGCGATCTCGCAACTGAGTTTCTCAAAGTAAATATATTGAACTTGTAACAATAAATATATTGATTACTATTAACGTGCATTGGGCAAAGGCACGTCAGGAATATTAATTCCAAAGATGAAGAGAGTGGAATTAATTTTCCGAACCTGGGGGTGCGAAGGATACAGAAACCGATTACCCGTGCGAAGAAGCCACAGGCGCGTCGGGATCTGTTGACGACGAACCCACAGGGGTGTAGGCCCAAGACTGTGGAGACTGAGAATAATGTCAACGAAAGTGAGTTTATTGTGTATATGGATGTGTATAGTAGCGAAGTGTTCATTTCAATGTCGTGGTAGGGAATGTGGTAGAGTGAGATAGCGAGGGTGTGTATGCGTAGGGAGTATGTTGTATCAGAAACATAACTAGATCAAGGGACAGAAGGTGAGAGGAAGGGAAGGGTGATATATCATATCAGTAAGGAGCGGAGTGATGTTAGGCCCTCGAGTCCTGCAAACGATTCGTGTAGGAGAGCTGTGCATGATGTCGATGAAGATGAATGGAGGCTAGGGAGTCTAGGTCTCTCCAATACTTGAGAAAGGCATCCGACTTCCATCAACCGAGCATCTTCACGATGTCGGGTGGGATCCCTTGGACCAAGTAGTGGGTGGTGCCGCCGATGCGGAAGCAGTGGCCGGTCATGCGGGGGATGTTATGCCTGGACCATACTTCATTGCACCGTTTTAGGAAGACGGTTTTCGAAAGAACCTTGAGTTCGCCATTCTCGTCCCGATATGCCACAAGAGGGTCATCCGGGCCCAGCCTGTTTACTCGAATGTGTTCCCGCCATGCTCTTGTGGGACTAGTGCGACCAGGCTGAGGGGAGTAGACAACTTCCTCAGCCTCTCGACTGTTTCGTCTTGGTTTTCGGGAGCCTGAGCTTCCTGTCACCGTTCTCATTGGGGGCTTTCAGGTCCTTTACTGTAGGGAGCTTGGATGGATTGAAATCTGCAGGGTCGGAGGACTGGGGAAGGATCTCGCCGCCTCTGAGTTGGCCATAAAAACAACCCGCGCTGACTGCTGCCATGGCGTGGTCAAGACCACATGAGCCTGATAGATCTAGCTCGTCAAACAGGGTGCTGAGGTGCTCTTTCTTCACGGGAGGTCTTCTGATCGCGGAAAGAGGAGGCAGGAGCTCTACGTTTGACGCCATTGAGGACGTTCCGCAAGTTGTTTCCCCCTTCCCATGCGAGACCTCTCCTCTGGACCCAGCTCTTCACTGCTGACACCTTGGCTTTCGCAGTCCCGCCAGCTAGTTTCCCGGAGAACGATGCTGCGAAGTTGCAGAGTGTGTTCTCTGAGGGGGGAAGGACGACCTCTTCCGTCAGACCATGGTCGGCTGCCCAGACCAGAAATTCCGCCTCAAAATGAGATTGATCTCGTAGCCCCTGGAACTGCCCTTCTTGAGAGCGCCCACAACACCGACATTGTCAGAACGGAGGCGGACACGGACACTTCGGAAGCTGGAAGAGATAAGGGTGCGGAGAGCGAGCTCTACCGCGACCATTTCCCGCCAACCAATATGGCTTTCCGCATCTGTCCACCCAGGCTTGTATTCCCATGCAAGCCACTTCCCGTTGATGACGAGACCAATCCCCCATGACGTCGAAGCATCCACGAAAAGGTCAATGTCGATAGGGTCGGGGAGTTGGATGATTTCCATTCCAACGAACGGCTGGTGTAAAAGATCGTTCCACCAGTCGATGTCCTCTTGGAGTTTGGCTGGGATAGAATGAGGAATGAAGCGCTTGGAGGATTTGAATCCAGAGCGGAAGTTGAAAAGGTTGATTAGTCTTGTCTTCCCAGTAGGAACAACGAGGGCGATGTGATTTAGCGTCCCTATGAGTTCTTCCACCTTGTCCACGGACTGTCGTTCTTTCGCGACCCACGGGGCTAGCCGAGCAATATACTTCTCCTTCTTCTCTTCTGGGAGTTGTACCGTCTTCTCCTCGATGTGCCAGAGGAAGCCGATGTACTTGAAGAGAGATGCGAAGGGAACAAATTTACTCGGTGCCCACGGCCAGCCTAGAATGGCGGCAGTGGACCATATGAGGGAGTCGTCTGTAGGAGAAGATGAATGAGCCATCTTTGTTCCGTCCTTTTGGGTAGCGGAAGAACACGAAATTGTCCACCCACTTGAGCAGGGCTTCAACGCCCTTGTACTTGAGGATCCAGGCCATGGCATCTGCAACATGACCCCAGATGCCTGGCGCTGGTCTCTTTCCAAAATTGAGCATGAGATCGAGGTGGATGAGGCCATCGAGCATGAGTGCGACGAATCGGCGGGCAGAGGGGTGAATGGGGATGTTTCGGAAAGCTGAATCAACGTCGAAGATTGCAGCTTGAGTACCTGTAGAGTTAGAAACGTTAGAAATGCCTTTTGGAATTCCGAGTGAGTCAGTATACCTGGAGGGGCTTCCGCTACCATCAGATAACACTCGGAGAAGGATCCCCAATCGCAAGGGAAGTTGTTTGCGTCTATAGAGGGCGTTGATAGAGATTTCTGACGCGTCAAAAACAACTGGAGGGAGAGGGTGACTGTTGGTAGGAGGAGAGTGGGTGGCGCGCGGAAAGTCTGGAGGTAGGGTTTTTCGCGGGAAGGAGTGGTCAATAACGATACGAAATTTGCCAGGTCGTTGTTCAACGACGGCCATAGGAGCTGTAGTGAAGTTGCCGATCTGAGCCTGAAGCTCATCGGGATGAAACGGGCGTGAGATTCTACCCAGTTCCATTTCTTGTGCGAATTTAGCACGAATGACATTGGCGTGTTGTTCAGTCTTGTAATGATTCGGTGGAATGTAAGTCGATGCGAGTGAGAAATTGTCGAGACCAATACGGAAACCTTCTTCGAGACCTTTCGGAATCCCGGCAAACTTCTGAGGAGCATTGGATTCCTCCAGAAGTCGCTTCCACGCCTCAGGTATGAGACGTGTGGAGAAACGAATGTCCTCAGCGTGGGTGCTTCCTGGGCTCCGTGTTCCGAGGAACCACACAATCCACACTTGTGGGTGAATGTGCAGTGCGATTTGGTGCAGGCGGAGGGACCGTTGAAGCTAACACAGTAGGCGTTTCCATCTGAGTCAATGTATTGGCGACCGGACTTACGCAGGAAATCGGAGGACTTTGGTTTATGGTGAGTTCCAGTTGTGCTCATATGAACCGCAACAGGTAGCACTTGCACTTGGTATTCGAGCGCGGGTTCTCTTTCGAGGATGAATCTCCGTCTCGAAAGGAGCGCTTTCTGCCCATTTCCCTGTCCCCTAGAGGAAGATTGCGAGGAGGAATTGGATTGGGAATTGGATTGTTTCTGGTTCTTTCGTCGAGCCTCTTCCTCCTTTCACCTTGAGGGTTTGCCAACGAGAGAAGAGATTCCTGGTAGAGGCCAGAAGTGGAAGAGGTCGACGCGGACGTTGTCGTTCGGGAATGTGAACCATTGACGGTAAGCTCTGTCGACGTAGATTTTGTATATGTCGAAAACCGAGCTCAGAAGTCAGATCGATCCCGGACCATGTCAAACATTGCTTGGAACATGTCCGCGATAGCGAGAGCAAGCTTGTGACCTGGGGCAGATGCTCCTTTGGGAATGAAATGCTGGCGGACGGCTCTGGGTAGGCCGCGGGAGATGCTATTGAAATCGTTCATGTCGATCTGAGATAGCGGGATTTCGGTGAACGACCTCGACTTCACCTTGATACCTCCAGCACCATCGAGAATAATAGCGCTGGAATCTGCAGACTCAACAGGTTTCAGAGTTGAGTCGGCGTATCGAGATGCAAAATAGGCCATCGGGATGAAGGTCTTCAGACCGTTTCGAAGGGTGGAGGCGACGAGGTTATTGGCAATGCTCTCCAAGCGGAAGGGCTCCGTGTAGGAGTATAGCTGAGCCCTGCTTGGATCGCACCAACCTCCTTTCAGGTCTCCTTCCTCGTCACGTGTTCGCTGAATCTTCACCAACGGGTAACCCAGGATCCTGGGTGGCCTGATGGTTTGGAATGTGAGCTTCTCGTCTGCGGGGAGAGCGAGAGCGGCGACCCGAGTCGTCTTGGCGTTGGGAGCGAGGTGAACGAGGAGGAGGTAGAGGTGCCTGGAAAGGGCTACGAAGAGGTGGCGCTGGACCAGTGTCCAGATCCTCGGAGACGTCTCTCAAAGGCGGACCCGCGAGAGTGGGAGGAGCCTGGGTGAGAACCTAGAAGAGAAACTAGGTTAGCGCATGTTCGAGAAGAAGCATATGTGCGCGAGTCAAGGAGAAATGACGGGGGAGAATCATCGAGGAGAAACGATGTAATCGTCAAGGGGAAATGACAATACGTCGAGGAGAAACGACAGAGAATAAAACCTCACCATGTTGTCCCTGGTCTGGATGACATTCCTGCCCGCGTCTCGAAGCTGAGGAGCCGAGATCCTGGCCACCGTATTCCGCGTTGAAGGCGGTCGGGGTCAGAATCCCACCCCAGCTGCTTACACTGGGTGGAGGAGCCAAACGCCCGAGCCAGATGGTTGTGCTTGCGAGGGAGGAGTAGGGAGGCACCAATGGTGCACGGATCCCGTTCCAAGGAGAGACTGGAGGTGGTTGAATACCACGGAATGGGGGAGGAGCAGGTGGCGCGGAGAGAGGTGCCCGTCGACGAGATATAGGGTCGACGTGGTCTTCGTTCAGAAGGTGCAAGAGGCTGCCGTTCGAACGCTTCTGTTGCTGTGGTCATGGCAGGGAAGGTGGCTGCTGTTGACCTCGCCGGTGTCTAGAGGGTCCAGCATCGTTCCCTGTTCCTGTTTGCTGGTGAGGAGGAGCGCCAGCGGCGTCCTTGCTCTGCTGTCTAGTCGTAGTCATACTAGCGGGAGAGAGAGATTGGTGGATTTCCGGAAGAAGAAAAAGAGCGATTTCGAAGATTTTCGCAGGAAAGGAAATGAAAAAGGATTCGGAGCGAAGGAAGAAGGATTGGAAGGATTCCTTTGAAGTTGAGTGACACTTGTGGAAGTAAGAGAACAAGAAGCGGGGAAACTCCGAACGTGAGATCGTGACAACGTGACAAAAACGCAGCTTACTAATTCCCATGGGTCACGCGTAGGCTTGGACATACAGTCATGGTATATCCTTGGGCTTCTGAAGACTTGTTCATGACCACCCCACCATCCTAATTAGGTAGAGACATCTGCAGCTGGAGTGCATGGCAGTCATGATGGACATGGATATGGACATGGTGGATGAGGTGGACGTGGACAGCAAAACAAAGTGTTCCTAGACATCATCAAGAGTGTTAACATGCTGGTTATATCAATTCTCTTCTACTCGGTACTGTTGCTAACAGTAGCTCTATCGCACAGGTGAACACATCTGGCTCTGTTGTACAATATAAGTCACAACTAGCCCAAGTGAAACTTTGATTTATCTTAGTGCCCACTGTTTGATTTGAATCGTCATTGTGCCCACTACGCTCTTGTCCTGCAACCAAACATTGTAGAATGAACTTGGATCGCTTGGATCTTCTCTTTCTCTCCTAACCAACTTGCTACTCAGCCACAACCCAATTATTGATTGTAACCACATTTGGAGTTATGCTACTGTTATTGGGTATCTGCTTCATTAATCTTTTAAAGCCAAATTCAAAGTGCGTCCACTCAAGCTTCTGCATTACTTGTATACTAATGACTTGTTTGGCTTAAGGACTCCCTTGATTTCAATGCAGCATACCGCTCAACATATATTCCTAATTCTCTGATTGAACAACCTCCGAATCCACTCCCCAACGCAAACTTTGAATTCTTCACTGTCAAAGCATGTCAAGGGGTCGATGCAAGAGCGGGAGCGCATACAACAACAACATATTGGGACTGGGAATCCTTGTCGTGTGCCGAGTGCTACTGCATCTGCGTCTGGGAGGCTAGGAGGGGAGAAGGGCAGGTGTTTACGGCAGGAGATTGATTCCTCCTTCCATTCCACCGACACCGCTGACCAGCAACCGGTACCAGTCTCTGTGCCAGAAAGGAGCAGAGACAGGGAATGGCAGTTCTCTCTAAACACACACTACCGAAATTGTCATTGTCTCCGTATCCAATTTCTATCAATCTGAATTATACCTCACTTCCGCATCTGTATCTTCATTTCTGTTGTACAACTCATCTACTTATCTATTCCATTCAAAGACTTAATCATGCTCCCACAGCACAGAAGCCAACGCTGCAGGTGAAACTTGGTATGAAATTGCACGATATCGCTTCACATCCAATAGTGCATTGTTATCTTTCTGTCTCTTGAATCCTCGCTGACCCTTTGTTCCATGCAGGTTCTCAGCCAGCATGCACCACCGCCGTAATGAACTGGGTACATGGTACATACACTATACAAAGCAACAGTTCCATCATCCTTACTCCCAACAGTGATGGCTACCAACAAATCCAAGATCCTTGCGCTGCCATCTCTAACTTTATTCATGACTACAATGACACGGAGCTCATACCAAATTTCTGGTACACCTACTACAACCCTACCCTTGGTTCAGCTCTTCAGCTGTATGGTTTTGATGCATCAGCAAAAACTGTTTTGGGCCTAGGAGGATCTAAGGTCACCTAGGCCTCTTAGGCAACCTGAGGCATCCTAGTTGGCCCAGGAAAAATGGTAAAACTTTGGACACCTCAGGTATCCTAGTCATCCTAGGTGTCCTAGGAGATCCTGGGATGTCCTGGGGCATCCTGGGGCATCCTGAGGCATCCTGAGGCATCCTGGGATGGAACTTTTATCCTAGGATGCCTCAGGATGCCCCAGGATGCCCCAGGACATCCCAGGATCTCCCAGGACACCTAGGATGACTAGGATACCTGAGGTGTCCAAAGTTTTACCCTTTTTCCTGGGCCAACTAGGATGCCTCAGGTTGCTTAAGAGGACCAGGTGACCTTAGATCCTCCTGGGCCCAAAACAGTTTTTTCTGATGTGGCACTCCACTTGCTTGCTTTAAAGACGCCTAGTATTTTGCTGACACAGAGTTTGAGGAATGTAACACCTGCAACAAGCTGTTGAGACAAGGACATCAGGACCAATATAAGTCACCCTGCTTTGGGTGCAATTGGCCCATCATATGTGTCCATTATAGCCTCTCAATGCTGATTGCTGTACAAAGTTGGTGATACAATATATCAATTACCTGGGCTTTTCATACTCATGTGTTCATCCTCATTCAGCCTTGACTGCAACCAGAGCACAGTCAAAAAGTGCTTGAGCTTGTTCCACGGAACCCCCAAGAACGCCTTCAGCGCATTCAGGCGGGAAGGAATATGCTTGGCCACCACAACTCTGTTTTCCTCATGGGAGCTTGCATTGAAATTAGTAACACGCCTCTGACCCTCAACAGCCACTTTCTTGACCCACCAAATATTGCAGTTGGTGCTCTTGGTTCCCGCCAACCACCCCAACAAATCTCCCTTCAGGCAAGTTTCATCATATCTAGCTAATCTCTCTTGTTCTGGCCATGTCTGAAATACACAGAGGTCCGGAACCTGGGATATGATGAACAAACAACTATACCAGACCAAGAATGTCCACTGGACATGTGTTGTCATGAATCTCACAGGTCATCGCTAATCAACATTGATGGCGGATTTTTTGGTTGATTTGGTCAAACTGTTCTTACAACGTGAATAAGGCCTTCAAAGCCGTCGGACAAAAGGGCCTTTTGGACCGCCTAAATGATGAAGTTAAAGGTGCGCATTGTCACTGAATTTTTCTAGTGTATTTACTCTAGTAAAACTTCCCAATAGGTACCTTTGCAACCACGGCATCATCACCCGGGACCTTCAACCCGCCCTCTATATCGCCATCCAAGCCATCCTTCCCTCTACGCATCCAGTCATACTACTGGTATTGTACTCGGTGTTGCCACACCATCCCCATCTACGAGGATTTCGTGCTTCCTCATGCCGTTCTCCAATTTGACCTTGCTGGTCATGATTCAACCAAATTTTTGGTCAAAAACGTCATGGAGCGTGGTTACCCATCCACCGTGACCACCGAGCGTGAAATCATTCGTAGCATCAAGGAGATGCTTTGCTATGTTGCCCTTGACTTTGAGCAGGAGCTTTGGACCGCTGCTCTCAATAAGAGCTACAAGCTTCCTGATGGTCAGAGGCTGGTGTAACCCATGTTGTCTGCAATCTTGACCATCCAGATTCCAGTGTGTAACTGTTTCTTATCCCAGCTTTTCCCGAATCTAACATTGTATTTGCAGATGCACAGGTGTGAAATTGTAGAGGCCATTACTGTCATTGAGAAGCTTCCAATGATGGTAGTCGGTGCTGTTGGCTATGTCAAAACTTCCCATGGACTCCGCACCCTTACCACTGTTTGGGCTTCACATCTTTCAGACAAGCCTAAATGTCACTTCTACAAAAACTGGTAGCGTTTGAAGAAGAAGGCCTTCACTCATTACGCCAAGAAGCACATGGAGAACGGTGGCAAGTCTGTTACCCGCGAGCTTGAGCATATTCGTAGATACCATTGTCCACGTCCTTGCGCACACTCAAATCCGCAAGACTGGTCTCTCGCAGAAGAAGGTGCACCTTATGGAGATGCAGGTTAATGGTGGTTTGATCACAGACAGGGTCGAGTTTGCTCACGGCCTGTTTGATATGCCTGTCGAGGTCAGCTCTGTCTTTGAGCAGGATGAGTGTGTGGATGTCATTGCCGTCACCAAGGGTCACGGTTTCAAGGGTGTAACTCACTGTTGGGGTACCAAGAAGCTGCAGAGGAAGATGCACAAGGGTCTCAGGAAGGTGGCGTGTATTGGTGCATCCTTCGAAGGTCATGTTCTCGGTAGCCTGTCAGCGACTAGTTCCCCACAACACGAGGTACCAGGCTTCACGACTTCTGACTTAGGCAGAGACAAGAATGATGAGGAAAAGAGAAGATGATATTGAGAACTAGGAGGTATTGACGAGATTGAAGCTAAGGACTAAGCTACAGCTACAACTACTATATATACTAAAGTACAAACCCTAAGCCCTATACCCTATACCCTAACCGTGCGGTAACAATGCATGAAACAATGAAAAGACAACAAGTAAATGATAATAAGTAATGATAGGTCGATTGTACGAGTATGGACATGCTAGCATGTGTTATGATCGGAAACAATCATACTCTGATCAACAGGACCTAATTAGTACAGCCACATGTCTAAACAAGCGCGCGCTTATATAGATATACAAGGGTAAATAAAGGAAAATGATAAGAGATAATACCATGTGTCTGATAAGATAAGAACGTTTGTAACATTACCCCTTCTTTAGGACGCAATTTCCACATTGCGCAAGCTTTGCTGTCATTGATTCCGTAGGCATAGAAGTTGGGATTGGTGTTGTCAATGATTCTGGAATAGGATGGAATAGGTGTTTGGGAAATAATGACATGGGTATTTCAAGTTTTCGAATTTCCTTTGAGCGTGGTTTAGCGAGGTATTTGTTATGGAAATCCTTGATAGCTTCCTTTGCTTTATCAAGATTCAATACTGGTTCCCATGTCATCTCGTGTGGTCTGTATCCTTTCCATTTGACCTTGTATGACACCTTTTTACTTCTCTTATTCTGCTTCAACTCAACTATTTCTTCTACTTCATATTCTGGTTCTAGGAGGTGGGTTGGTATTTCGGGGTTGATTGGGGAATTGTGGAGGATGATATGGTGTAAGGAGAACTTCGTTGAAGACATTATGAACGCTTCTCCATGTTTTTGGGATTTTGAGTTTGTAGGAGCTATGACCAACTTTTTCTAATACTTCGAAGGGTCCAAAACGTTTTTCATTGGACGACTTGTTGTAATGTTTATTCCTTCAAGCCACACCTTGTCCCTGACTCTGTATTCTCTTGACTCCTTATGTCTTTTGTCATAGTAGCGAGTCATATCTTCAGCTGCTTTCTTTAGCACTGAGCCTACTTCATCTTGTACTTTCTTCATACTATCAGCAGACTCTTGGGCAGAGGGATTAGAGGATTTTTCTTTTGGTGCAGTGCCTTTATAGGGGTGACGACCCATATCAGCGAAGAAGGGAGTAACTTTCGTAGCGGAGTGTACTCGATTGTTATATGCAAACTCGGCTGTGGGTAACCATTCATGCCAGTCCGATTGATGATAATTGATGAACAAACAAAGGTAATGCTCAGTTTCTTGGTTTGTTTGTTCGGTTTGTCCATTAGTTTGTGGATGGTATGCTGTTGTGAAGTTTGCTTTGATTCTAAGTTGTTTGTAGAGTTCCTTCATGAAACCCGAACGGAATTGTGGACCTCGATTGTGTACAATCTTTTGGAAGAGTCCATGAATAGGGAAGATCTTTTCTCTATACATGCATGCCATGCCTTCTGACGTTAGTGACATATGAGTGGGAAGAAGTCCAATTCACTTGATATAGTGATCTGCGAATACAGTAATGGTGTCAAATCCTCCTGCTTCCGGTAACTTCCCAATCAGATCTATTCCTACGAATTCCCAAGGTCCGGATGGTACATTATGGGGATTAAGGTGTCCAACAGGTTTGTTTCAATGGATTTTTGTGGCTTGGCATTTCTCACACCCTTTTATGTACATTTGGATGTCATTTCCTATTCCTGGCCACCAGTAGTCATGAGTAACCAGCTCCCACGTTTTGTATTGACCTGGATGTCCTCCAAGGATTGAGTCATGGTGTTTTTGTATGATTTCTCCTTGTAACTCTCGGTTCTTTGGGACATACAGTGACGGCGAAATCAAACCCGCACCCCCAATTTGGAAACCGTATACGTCACCGGCGCTTACCACACAGAAAAAGTCCTCCTCATGTCAAAATTAGTAGTTTTCAAGTGAATATGGCATGTATTCACACCAGGAATTGCGTAGAGTACATTACATAGTCATAATACTACAGTATTGCCAAAAAAAACGCGGTAAAAACAGTACGAAAAAAGTTTAGCGCCAGTGACGTATGCGGCTTCCAAATCGGGGGTGCGTTTTTGATTTCGCCGTCACTGTAGATGCGATTTTTCCATGTAACAATTCCATTGTGTTCATTAACCCAGTATTTGTCTTTTCTGTTTAGAGCTTTGACTACTGCTTTGTCCATGTTAATGTCATATTTTTTGATTTTGTCAATTATGGCATCTTCTGGACTCTTGGTTTCACAGATTATATTGATAAAAAACTCGGGTTTTAGAACAATGATGTCTTTATTGTCATTCACCCCTGTCTTGAGGTTTGTCATCCTTGACAAAGTGTCTGCTTTTCCCATAGAAGTTCCCGGTTTGTGATGAAGAACAATTTTGTACTCGGATAGTTCTGTAACCCAATGTGCTTGTTGTTGGTTAAGTTTCTGGGGTTTATGGAAGTATTGGAGGTTCTGGTGATCAGTCCATATTTCAAATGGTTCTCAAGCGCCCATAAGGTATTGGCGCCATTCCGATAGTGAATCCATAATAGCCATCATTTCTTTATCGTAAATCTCGTAGTTACATTCAACGTCATTGAGAGATCAAGATCTAAAGGCTACTGGTCTCCATTTTCCATCAACCTGTTGGGATAGTACAGCACCATTGGCGAAGTCAGACGAATCGGCTTCTACTCGAATTTTCCGTTGTCTAAGGGAATTACTAGTGTGACGTCTTCAGCAATTCTTGTCTTTAGAGTTTCAAACGCTTGAAACTCTTCAGAACCCCATGATCATTCTGCATTTCCAGTGAGTCTGCTGAGTGGTCTAGCAACGTGACTGAATCCTTGAATGAAGCGTCTAAAGAAGTTACAGAATCCTAAAAAGGATTGTATGTTGCATTTCTTCTTTGGGACTGGCCAGTCTTTGACTGCTTCTTTTCACTTGTCCATTTCCGATGATGATACCAAGGTAGTCGACATGAGGTGACTCGAATGTACATTTCTCTGGTTTTAGATAAAGACTGTTCTCTTCGAGGATTTTAAGGACTTCATGTACAATACGACGACAATCTTCAATGGTGTTTGTGAATACAAGAATATCGTCCATGTATACAATTATGTGTCCTTCATCAATGAGATGTTTCAGGATGTGATTCATGAACGCTTGGAATGTTGCAGGAGAGTTTGTAAGACCAAAAAACATAACTGTTGGTTCAAACAACCCTCGATTAGTTCTGAACGCTGCTTTCCATTCATCACCATCCTTGATCCGAATATTGTTGTACCCCCATCAGATATCCATTTTTGTAAAGACCTTGGCGTCTTTAAGCTTATTGATTAGTTCTTGGATTAGAGGGAGTGGATAATGATTTTTAATCATCATGTTGTTGAGTTTCCGATAATCCTGAACTGGTCATAAAGCGCCATCTTTCTTTTTAACAAAAAAGAATGGTGAAGCCATTGGAGAATTTGATGGACAAATACGTCCTGATCGTAAGTTTTCTTCTAGGAATTCATCCAACACTTTTTGTTTGTCAAGATTCAGAGGGTAGACTTTACAGTCGACAGGATTAGATCCAGGTGTGAGTTCGATGGCATGATCCCATGGTCGTCGTTTAGGAAGTTCGTCAAATCCTTGTTTATTGAATACAGCAGGGTGTTCTTTAACGTATTGATCTGCTGTAGAGGGTTCTGACATGGCGCGTATGTGTCCGTGATTTTTGACATAACCTTCCCAATCAAATATGAAAAGTCTCTCCCCTTCTTCTAGGTGATTGAGAGAGGTTCCTTCTTCCAGATTTAGCCACCAAGGTATATAACCACAGCAAGTGGGACAATGATCGAATGTAATGGTAGAGTTTGTCCAATCTATGCTAGGGTTATGTTCTCTAAGCCAATCGAGACCAATGAAGATGTCAGTGTTCCCAAGATTGGTAACTCCGAGCTCTATTCTTTCCACATGGTCTCCAATAACTAGACGAACTTCTGCCATTGCTTCGATTGATCTGCCGGCATTTAAAGTACTATCAGCATTGTATACAGCAATTTTGATTGGGAGTTTTTGGATCGGGATGTCATGCTTCTCAGCAAATTCTTTATTGATACATGATCCTGTTGCTCCGCAGTCTAGAAGTGCGTCTGCTTCTATTTGATTGCCTTTTGTGATGTCTTTGATTATGACTGATAGTTTAAGGTCCTTGCCCTTTGTACCTCTTACAAAATGTTTATGTTTGAAGTTATTGACTGCTTCAACTGCATTGGGTACTGACAATTTCCTTATTTCCGTTACCGTTTGATCTGTTATTTCTCTTTGTCGGTTATTAGGGACCCAAGTCCATAATTCTCCGATCGCTCGAGAGTCGTTCAATGTCCATATGCAATTAACCAGCCATTCTGAAGAGTTCAGAGCGAACCTTACAGGGTTTTCAGTCTTTTTTGGAGATGGCAAAATGGGAGTAGATTCAGGTGTATTTATTGTATATGAAATACCGCTATCTACATATATAGAACTTTCCATTTCCGAAACTGACTGAGACTCAACAGGACCTGTGTTCACTGTTGAGATTTCACAAAACCCCAGAGCTTCCCGAGCTCTGCCTGATCTTCCTCATTCAACATCGTAAATGCTTGACGTATTGTTTCTCTCTTGTTTGGGCAGTCCCTTTTCATGTGTCTGGGTTGTCCACACCCGAAACACTTGAATGGGCCTCGTGCCCTGCCTTGATCCAACTCCATTGGTTGGCCGCTCCCTCCATAGGTGACACCAGTACCATCCTGTTGATGAGGTTGTGGTGTCTGTGGAATTGCTTTAGGTGCCTGCACCTGGGGAGTGGTTTTCAGGGTGGAATACCACTGATTTACAAAGCCCCATTGCTTCATCTTGTTGTTTCTTTGTCTCCAGAGATCATTGAGGTCAACACATCTCTTCTTCCATTCACTGAAAGTCTCGGGTAACACTCCGACACTATAGATACTGTCAATAATGGATTTATTGACTGTGCACGTTATTTTTTGCAGGATGTGTGCATCATCCTCTCCATACTCTGCAGTACTAACTAGTACTTCAAAGCGTTCAAAGAACGCTGCTGCGATTTCATCTTTTCCTTGACAAATTCTTTTGAATCTTTCTCTGGCATTGGCATGCCTTGCCGTATCCAGATATTGGTTGTCGAGTTTCTTCATGAAATATGTCCAAGTTGTATTCCATGTTCCTTCGTCTTCTGAGTATAATACATGATACTGGTTCTCAATCCAGTCTCGTACTTTCTCTCCTTCCATGTAGGAGAGTGTGACATTGATTTGTTCATTGTCTGATCGAATCTTGTTCTTTGGGTCATTAACCCAAGTGATTAGTTTTTGCTTCCATTCTCGGAAGCTCTCTTTATCTCCTTTAAACATTGGAGGTTCCTTCAAGAGAGACTTTCCGCCGTTGGAAGTCATGGTTTCTGCTCCTGGACGTGTTACAGTCCATCCTTCTTGTATAAGGAATGTGGCGAGTTGTTCTGGTGTGGGAACCTCACTTGGGTTGGTGGGTACGGTAGGAGCATTGGATTGTGGTTCAGACATGGTAGATGCAGATGGAGGAGTAGTGGTTTGGTCGGATGGGGTAGGAGGTCTGGAGTTACGAGCTCGATAGGTCGTTCGGTCCAGAATGATGAGAGGTGAATGTGATCAACAACTCTCAGAATATAAAATGATGAAAAAGAGAAGTAAAGAAATAGAAAGGTGGAGGAATAGGAATGTGATAAAGTGAATATAACACAAATGCGTAAAAGTTGTGTGAAGAGTGTTCACAAACAGTCCTTGCACTTGTCTTGCTGACTTAACATGGCTCTCTGACTAGGAATGGAGCAACATTCCGTGTGCTATGACCCCTCTCCGAAGATTGGTTATCAGTCAAAAGCTTTCAACTGCCAGTACTACAAGTCGGGCTCAATGTTACTCATGTTGTACTATAGGCGTTTATAAGTCTAATTGGGTGCAAAGATCTGTAAGGCAAAAGGTTGGTAGAACAGTGAGTGTAGTGTGTGGGATGAGAGAATTATGATTGCATAGCATGGAATACAAAATGTGAAATCTTGAATAGCAAGAAATCACAACAATGTCGAAGAGTACTGCCAACCAGTATCAATGACAAGCAATGATTCATGACGAGTGGAAGAGAGTAGCTTCAATCTTCTGTCAGCAACTAGTTCCCCACAACATGAGGTACCAGGCGTCACGGCTTCTGACTTAGGCAGAGACAAGAATGATGAGGAAAAGAGAAGATGATATTGAGAACTAGGAGGTATTGACAAGATTGAAGCTAAGGACTAAGCTACAGCTACAACTATTATATATACTAAAGTACAAACCCTAAGCCCTATACCCTATACCCTAACCGTGTGGTAACAATGCATGAAACAATGAAAAGACAACAAGTAAACGACAATAAGTAATGATAGGTTGATCGTACGAGTATGGACATGCTAGCATGTGTTATAATTGGAAACGATCATACTCTGATTGACAGGACCTAATTAGTACAGCCGCGTGTCTAAAAAAGCACGTGCTTATATAGATATACAAGGGTAAATAAAGGAAAATGATAAGAGATAATACCATGTGTCTGATAAGATAAGAATGTTCGTAACATAGCCCGTGCTGGTCAAAGTATGTATCATCGCTTTTGTTCTCCCTTTTCAAACTTATTGTCAATTTTAAACACCACCATACCAAAAAACAAGAAGGTGTACCGTATTGGTTCCGGTTCAACGAATCACGCCTATGGGTGATTTCCCTCATTATGGTATCACCAGGAACAATTTCCTGAGGCTCAAGGGTTCCATCCCTGGTACCAAGAAGCATGTGATCACCATCCAAAAATTGCTCATGGTCCACACTTCTTGTCGGGATCTCGAGCTTGGAACACTCAAGATGAGTATTGTTGTTGTTCTTCTATATTGTGTTATTCTATCCTTGTACCGCCTATACTACATTGCTATGCCACATGCATGAACACTATCATGGATAGCTTTCCTTTGTACATACAACACAGCAGCAAACTAGAAGTTCATATAAGGAAAGCCTTAATGTATCTCTCTTATGGAACTAGGGTTCCCTTATAAATATGGCGGCATTACTAAGTGGTAACTATGCGCAATAGAGTCTTAATAATGTACGCGTTAACAAAGGTCAAGGGTCCGAACCGGTCAGTAAATCACCATAAATTTTCTAACACACTACTAATTTGCTTACATAATCTACAGGAACTAAGCACAGTAACTAATAACTAATACCAATAGAACGATGAACTCCAGTAAGCTCCAAAGTACCAAGACTAAACTCAATACAATGAACTACAAAATACAATAGGTAAGTAAACAAGTACAAGTACAAGTAACTAATAAACTACGAAGTACAGTAAGTGAAGTAATCTAATAGTTACAGTAATAAAGTACTAGTACATGCACTCAGCAATTATAAGCGCTTATGTTTGTAGATGTGGCACAAGCGCTTACAATTGTTGGCTGTGTTATGATTAAGCGCTTAATTAACATCCGACTCTTTTTGCATCATCGCTTATAATCGGGATTCTGATTATGGGGTTTATAAGCGGTTACAGCTGGTTATAGCCAAAATTCAAGGTTTCCGACATTTGCAAAGAGCGGTTTTCTGACATTTATTTATTGGTCTCCACCTTGACATATGCAGAAATTGTGGATACCCTTTTCCTGCTTGTAATAGACATGCAATTTGATCCTCACATCCACTTTTACCAGTTATTGTCCATGAGACTCATCCTCTATATTGCAACATCATTCGAAGCTCTATTATGGATGTGATTGCTTTAGTTCCCACGGAAGATATCCTTGTCCTTCATCATTAGCGATTGTTGAATGCACTGGTTCTGGAGGAGTGCAATACCTATCTACTGGTAACAAACGTACATATGATCCGCTGTTCAGCACTTGGACCATGCTGTGTAATAAAGCCTTCCTTCCTTCCTTCCAAACATCTATTCAAGTTGTTGGTATTGTGCTTTCAGCTTGAATTTCACACTCTCTCCTATACTTTGCAAGACCATACTGAAAATGCAATGGAACATTTATCAGTTGACTTTGATATCATAGGCTGCATCTTCAGAATACTTGCTGCTTGTGGTTATCCAACATCATTAAAATTCATGCAATCTTGCTTGCAGCGAACATGACCCTTGAACAAAATCAGGCCAAGAATCTGAAAGAATTCACTGAAGTGCAGCATTCCTACCAACGGGATTACCGTATTGCCAATGCAGAAAAGATTTCCTCAGATTCCAATGCAGCTTGTTTAATTTGGCCTCAACCAATTTCACTGAAGGCTCCAAAGCTTCTTACTTGTGTAAAGAAATTTCCCAGAAATACGCAGTCTTCTCTACCATGCCTTCTGTGGATCAGAGATCATCAGAGAACCGGCTGTTTCATAAATGTCAAAGATGCACCCCCTCTGGAAATTTTTCATTGCCATGATCTTTTTATCCTCCAGCATATCCTGATGCATTGATTCATGTACATATGTTCTTCTTTGGATGGTCTCTTTCTGCAGCCCGAAGGAATATTTACTTGTAACCTGGTGTTCATTCTTCAAGATCTATTTTTGTCAAGAATGTTTGTCTGCTATATGGCTCCAAAAAATGCCCCGACTAGCATTAAACAACATATATATTGTGGAGAATTTCCTGGACGGTTCCATGATGTTGCATGGATGTCGGAAAAATGAGTTGCACCTTAATATACCTTGATTTGCCATATAAGGCTCCCAAGTCACCTAAGGCGGGGTGCGACTTAAGAGGGCCACTGATGCACCACAGGGTGTTCCAAGATCTTAATAGCTCTTATTGTGATTCTGAGTATTATATGGTCTTACGTGACTTATGGGTCATTAGATGACCTATCAAGACTAGACTCATGGGTCTATTAAAAAGGTTTCAGTACTTGTGCCACTTTCATTGTACAAGTTTGTATGTACTACTTACCACCAAATTATCCAATGGAGTATGACAACCAGTTTAACTACGATCTAGTATATGTCAAAGATTACTAAGTATGTGATATAAGTCACTCTAGTGACTAGAGTGTGTACTTGTGCACATGGAAAGTAACGGTCCAGGTATTTTTTCACAATATCTTGACAACCACTTTGAATTTTGACTAGGTCTAAGTTGTGGATTCAATCTAGAGAACAATCCTAAGCTTTTGACATAGTTTGTAAAATATTCCCATGTAATTTGGCTGCACTACAGAGAATTTTCCAAAAATGGCAAAATTTATATTGACAGGAAATTTTTTTGAAGACAAGCTGTTTTCACCATTGGAAAGTGGAAAGAGCGACCTCGAAAAGGGGGGAAAGCACTCTCATTTCAAAAAAATACCTCAATTTAATGGGACAATTTGTGCTGCAAATGCACAAGTTTTGGCTCATTTTCCGCTATTTTCGGCATTTTTGGCACTTTCAGAACATCTTTGCTTGCTCAAGGGGGCATCAAATTCAAGAATTTTTCCAAAGTGAGAATGGCTACCCCCATTTTTGAGGTCACTCATTCCGATGGTGAAAACAGCTTGTCTTCAAAAAAAATTTCCTGTCAATATAAATTTTGCCATTTTGGTAAAAGTCTCTGTAGAGCAGCCAAATTACATGGGAATATTTTACAAACTATGTCAAAATCTTAGGATTGTTCTCTAGATTGAATCCACAACTTAGACCTAGTCAAAATTCAAAGATATTGTGAAAAAATACCCGGACTGTTACTTTCCATGTGCATGAGTACATTGCACACTCTAAAGACTAGAGATTATAAAGCACTATACTATGTATTGATAATTATTATTACTATTAACACAATACAGCAATCATGACAAATGAGTCAGATAGAAATGACACATGCAGTACTAGGCAACAGGTTTTTAATTGTAGACAGCTCACAGGTGCCCTTCCGCGGTTCAGCACTTACCTTCTGAAGCACAATGATTAATTATCTCAACAATACCATAAATAGAGAGACTGGGTTTTTTTACAAGTTTATCTAAAGTGTTATTTCTACCAGAATATGGCTAGAGAAGTACATGATTGATGATTGGGAAACCAAAATTGTACAAGACCTTAGGAGGTCTTGAATGGTCTTAAGGTGTCTTAAGGCTTTAGTATGGCTTTGGAATGCATCATAAGGCTCCCCTTTATCTTTGTAAGGCCCATAAGGCATTACAAGTCATTTCACATTTTTCTGACAGAGGAGATAGCAGTTGCTTTATATTGCACCACTACTCATGGTACTTTTTGAATGTATGATGATATCACTCATCTAGTGATGTGCCAGCTCGGCCTGAAAGCCATAGGCCGGGCCAAGCCAAGCCAAGCCAGGCCGTCAAAAGCCGGGCTTTGATAGACGGCCTGAGAGGGCTTTTGGCCCGGCCTCAATTTCAGAAAGCCCTAGGCCAGGGCTTAGGGCCAGGGCTTTTTATGCAAAACGGTATGAGTTTTCTTTTCAATTTTCCGGAAAAGCTTATCTTTCTATCTCATTGATTAGATATGCCAAATATGTTCAATCCATATTTGGAAAATTTCAGTCTACTAACCTGGGCTCCATCCGCAAGGTGGGTATCTCTGCTCACCCAGATTCCTTGCTCTTAGGATTGCATATCAAGAGTTTTGCTGGTTCCTGGGCAAAGGAATTCAACAGGTACCTTAGCAAAACAGAGACAATGCCTGAAAACATGAGTCTTGTCTCATGGCAGGCGGTGAGTGCTCATTTTCTATTATTTTTTTTCATGCACAATGCTTACTATGTATTTATTTAGGTTAAAACTGGGCGGTACCCAGTATGGGCCTCACTCGCATGGGACTACCTTGCCATCATGGCTTCATCAGTTTCCAGCGAGCAAGTGTTTTTGTCTGCAGGAATCACTATTACTAAGCATCGCAATTGCCTGAAGGGGGATATTGTGGAAGCCCTCCAGTTCTTGAAATGCTGGTATCGCCAGGATCTGCTCTTCTGTGAGCCTCCACCAACATCAAATTTAGAGCTCTCAATGTTGGTATTGAAGGCAGATGGTATGTCTGATGCTCTGGAAGACGAGGGTAAAGTTGTCCCTGAAGAATGTTGTTCTTGGGATGAGCTTATTGTTGATGATGATGACTGCAAAGACCCTGAGATCTTTGAGGTAGTATTATAGTATTATAGTTGTCTGATACGATTTGGCAAGACTTTCTAAAATATATTTAAACTGAAAAGCCCCGGCTTAGGCCAAAGCCAGGCCGGGCCAAGCCGGAGCTGTCCTAGTAGGGCCCAGCTTCGATTTCTTCAGGCCAAAGCCGGGGCTCACAGGCCAAAGCCGGGCCGGCACATCACTACACTCATCATCTCAGTCATATGATGCTATCAGTCATCACTGAGGTAGTCTTACTCAGCCTCAGTAGTATCTTAGTAAGTAGCTTTATGGACAACATCATAGGTCATGCACATAGAACATACTAGAAGGATACTACCATATATGTAACAAATACAGTACTACAGTATATAAGGACTCCAGTAGTACTGCTAATGATAATGACTTCTACTAGTCTTTACCTCTCTCTATCTGCTCTACAAGCTTAACCACTTGGTGAGTGCTAGTCACTGCGTCTCCTAGCTTATACACTGTGCAACAGGTTATGGGCCCCAAGTCCCTCTTGTCATTGCGCTTCACAATGATCAGGTTGCCTTTGGCCCTGTTCATGTACACCTTGAGGGCTGTCCCTAGCCTTTGAGTGTGGTTGGTAATCGCTGTAGGATGGTCATGATGTTTGGGCTGTAGCATGAATTCAAGCCCCAAAATTTACGTACAATACCTTCTTTTCTTTCATGAACCCAGGTACCAGGCCGAGCCTTACATTGCTCCTGCCAGTATACTGAAGAAGGGTTTAAAGGCTTCACAGCTCCCTTATTGATGTGAACCATTCAGCACATTGATTACGATACAAATTTTTATCATGATACATCTTTTTTAGATAAATCTACAT
This sequence comes from Gymnopus androsaceus JB14, assembly GCA_009733575.1. NCBI lineage: Eukaryota > Fungi > Basidiomycota > Agaricomycetes > Agaricales > Omphalotaceae > Gymnopus > Gymnopus androsaceus. Next base: position 99,855 of record ML769609.1, read on the forward strand.
ACAAATTCCCCCTGATGGCTTAAGTCCCTTAAACAATCAAATGATAGATGCACACTTAATTGTTGCTGCTCATCATGAGATCTTTTGATCTGCCATACAGGATTTTTTAGATAGATCTTAGATACATCAGATGCTCAGATGGAATGGCTGAGATCTAATGATGGAAAAGCGATCATTGGTTACCATGTGTACAGGTGACACGCAACATAGCGCAATTTGGGTTCCATAGCTGTTCAATAATAGCAGCTACTGATCAGTTGTCTTTCACAGATCAACCCAATTTTTCGAAATGTCTTCCACATTTTCCACCCTTAACAACACATCTGGTCTCAACAGTGTTCCCATGCATGATGGTAGTAACCAGACTGTTTGGGCTGCTGGTATGAAAGCCTATCTCCGGTTTGCCAAACTTTGACCCTATGTTGATGGGACAAAAACCAAACCTGTGGCTCCAGCAGATGAATCCAATGACCCCAACTACCAAACCAAATTTGATGCCTGGAATGAGGCAGATGAGCAAGCCATTGGCACCATCCTCATGAAAATTCCCTATCAATACCATCACCTAGCGACTAAAGCAAATGGTGATGATAGGAATTCCAAAGAACTTTGGGAAGCTATCAGAGCTCAATTTGGTAAAACTGGTATTGCAGGTGTTTATTCGGAGTTCCTTTCTGCCATCCACTTCTATGTCAGGGAAGGGGAAAATCCAGTTCCAGCCCTTGGGAACCTGACTTCAATTATTGAGCGCTTGACTGAATTGAACATCAAACTTGATGGTAATTTGCAGGTTCTATTTTATCTTGCAGCTTTTCCTAGTTCGTGGGAAGGTTTCAAGACTTCGGTTCCTACCTCTTGTACTGGCAATAACTGGAACATTTCCAACATTTTGACTTTGATCAAAAATGAATGGAATTGTCGCAGCACCAGGCAGCAAACCTCCCTTCAATCTTGGATCAGTGGTGTTAAACGCCACCATTTCAATCCCAATTGGAAGAAACAGAAGAAGCAGCGCAGCAAAGGCCAGCAGCAGCAGGACCAGCAATCTGGTTCATCTTCTCAACACAACAATGGAAAGAAGCGTGGATCCCGAGGAGGTAAGAACAAAGGGAAAAAGAAGGCTTTTGAGTCTGTTGAAGTTGCTCAAGCTTCTGCTGCCCCTAATGACTTTGAGATGGAAGCTGAACCCTTTGAGACCATGGAAGCTTTGAAGTTTGAATATGAGGACCCCTTCATGCAGTGGCAAGTTAATTCTTCTTTATTAAAATCTCATGACTCATTAAAATTGCAACAGAATAATTTGATAGTGCAGATCACACAAGGCCAAAATGGCCATTTGGACTTATTTTTACCGCCGCTTGTATTTTTTAATAATAATATTCTGTTTGCCAATGTCAAAGATGAGATTGCCGCTTTAAGCGCAAAATATAAAGAAGATATCTGGATCTTAGATTCAGGTGCATCAATACATACCATGCCATATAAGTTGGATTTCACAGAATTAAAACAATTAGAAAAACCAATAGAAATCCAGACTGCTGATAAGTGGTCAAAGACTTATATTACACATGCTGGAGTTGTTCTGATCAAACATACCAATGAAAATAATGTCACCCAAATTACCAAATTGGAACCAGTATTTTACCAACCATATTCACCATATTGTCTTCTCTCACAAGGCAGCATCTTGCACCATGGCTATTATGCCTATGCTGATGAGAAGAAAACATCACTTGGGTTTAAGAGCAATCATAAGGTCTTCATGATGTGTTACCCCATGAACTCGTCAGATGCTCTACATTGGTTAAAAACCAAAGTAATAAAGAGCAAGATTGACCTTTTTAAGGATTTTATTCCCAATAATATCAGAATTCCCAAAAATCTGATTGCTCATAAAACTATTGACTATGATATATGGCATTGTTGCCTTGGACATCCTTCAAAAGATGTTTTACAACATGTGTCTGAGACAACAGGTGGTTTTCCTAAAGTAAATATCCCAAATGAGGACAAAGAAATATGTCCTGGTTGCGCTAAGGGTAAAATGACCCAGCGCACTTATCCCAATAGTGAGAAATGTGCTGAAAAACTCTTTGATTTAGTCCATATGGACATTATAGAGTTTCCCACTATTTTGTATCATAAGCATAAATATGTACTGAATATCCTTGATGATCATTCATCATATGGTGCAGGATACCTCCTAGCTGCCAAATCTGACATATTTGAAGCATTCAAGGAATTCTACAATCTTGTGGACCTCCAAGATGCTATCAAGATAAAACAAACAAGAGTTGATAACAAATTTGTCACTAAGGATTTCAGACAATTTTGCCATGATAAAGGGATCATACTGGGACCATTGGCTCCATATGAACACCAGCAGAACGGGAGAATCAAAAGATTCAACTGTACAATCCATGAGAAATCGGAAGCCATGAGGCACATGGCCTGCTTACCACCTTCCTGGTGGGAATTTAGTGTTCAAACTGCATATGTTGTCTATAACAGGACACCTATGTGCCGCTGATGGGATAAAAATAGAAATTGGAAAACACCCTACGAAATCAGATATGGGAAGAAGCCCAATGTGTCCAAATTTCGGACTTTTGGATGTGCCGCATACAGTGGGTCAAAAAATTGTCCACATGTTTGACACTTTTGTAAAGATCCAGGATTTGCGAGATAGATATTATATATATCAAAAAGTGATTAGTGAGGATTAAAGAGCCCTGGATCCTGGCTCCATGTACATATCTGGTTTGCCTTGTTTGGATCAAAACTTACTGAGATATAAGCAATTTAATTTAATGACCAATGTGGACAATTTTTTGAGTTTGTATTGTAATAACTTTGCTCCACAATTGTGAGCCCTCATCAATGACATCATGACTCAGACTGTATGGTGATGTCATATAGACATCATAATGATATCATACAAGCTATCTGACATATATATAAGCATATCTCACTGATTTATGGTTCTAACAAAATTATGAGACCTCTCACACCCTCTCAGAAAGACAATGTCCTCTCTCTGCTCCACACTGGAGCTTCTACCAGGGAAATCTCTGCTCAGACAGGTGTATCCAAGTCAAAGATTGCTTCTTTGGCAAAAGAAGCACTCCCAGATAAGGAGAGCCATCCAGCAGGCTGCCCTAGAAAGCTCTCTACTACTGATAAAAATGCTGTCATCAAACAAATTTCCACTGGCAGGGCCAAGAATGCGGCACAGGTGGCCAAAAACATTAATCCACTCCTCCCCCATCCAGTCTCTACTCAGACCATCAGAAATACCCTTCACAAAGCCAATGTACAATCTCACAAAAAGCAGAAAAAGCCCAAGCTCACCCCTGGTCACAGGAAAGCTTGTTTGGCATTTGCTCAGAAGTATCTGGAATGGACTGTAGATGATTGGAAGAGGGTTGTTTGGTCAGATGAGACCAAAATCAATAGATACGGGTCAAATGGGCAGCAGTAGTATGTATGGGGAAGAAAGGGGGAATCAGTAGGAGAAAGAGGCATCAAGGAAACTGTAAAGTTTGGGGGAGGAAATATCATGGTGTGGGGATGTATGGGATGGGAAGGTGTGGGGGATTTGGTGGAGGTTGAGGGGAGGATGAATGGGGAGCAGTATGTTGACATTTTGGATGGCAATCTCTTGGAAAGCATGGAAAATCTGCTTCTTGATCCAGAGATAGCCATCTTTCAGCAGGATAATGACCCTAAACACACCTCCAAAGTTGCTGCCAAGTGGTTTGATGACCATGAGATCAACTGTATGGATTGGCCTGCACAGTCCCCTGATCTCAATCCCATTGAACATCTCTGGACAACCCTCAAAAACAAACTTAATGAATATGACAAGCCACCCTCTGGAGCTTGGGAGTTGTGGGACAGAGTGGCAGAAAATGGGGGGAAATTACCGAAGAAGATTGTCAGAGGTTAATTAGGAGCATGCGAAGAAGGCTCAAAGCAGTTGTGAGTGCACATGGAGGTCATACCAAGTATTAGACTACCTTTTCTGTATTTCAATGTGCATATCAAAAAATTGTCCACATGGATCATTGAATTGAATTGCTTATATCTCAATGAGTTTTAATCCAAACAAGACAAACCAGATATGTACATGGAGCCAGGATCCAGGGCTCTCTAGGCCCCACTAATCACTTTTTGATATATATAATATCTATCTTGCAAATCCTGGATCTTTCCAAAAGTGTCAAACATGTGGACAATTTTTTGACCCACTGTATGTGTATTGTCCAAAGGAGACTTGCCCAAACAAGCAAGCTCCAAGATCAGAAGTAATGATTTTTATTGGATATACACAAGGAATGAATGCTTATTGCTTCATGTGCACACATAATAATTCAATTGCAACTTCTTCCAATGCCATATTTGATGAGCACTGGTTTCCACGCTGCTCAACATCAAAACCTACAGTTGATGTTAACAATAATGATTTTGAAGAGGATTCCAAACCATCCGGGTCCACTCCTGATGATAATGTTGAGGATGATGACCCTGAGTCACCTCCTCTGCCTAATCCTCCTGCTCCAATAGAATCACAAAATGATGATGAAAATGGAGGAGATGAGGAAGTCAGAGGCGGCGGAGAAGTACCTGATCGACATGGTGCAGATCAAGGGGGAGCTGGTGTTATAAAACCACCCCCAAATCCATTCAATCCTGGAATGGAACCTGAACCAGCACCAATAGTAAGATGCTCTGGAAGAGCATGAGTACCTACCCAGAGACCTGGAAATATTTACGGTGATACACCTCCTGCCAAGATTGATCAAAATGCTGGTTGATCTCGTAATATTGGTTCTGATATCAGATGGAATCATCAGATTTATGGTGATCAACCTGAAGCCAGACCTTCCTGGCAAAGGCAACCTGCTCGGCAACAGCCTAGAGCAAATAATCCCATTCCTGACCCACCTGTGAACAATTATTCAGGAGAAAGTATGAATGGATGCGGAAGCGTTGATTATATTTCCCAGTTGGCTCATGAAGGGGGAGTAGCTTTTCTGGACTATTTGCTTTCTCAGGCTCCTGAAAATAAGGAAATGGTTTGAAACTGGCAGTTTTGTGATTTGATGCACCTTTCTGTAAAGGACTGGCAACCATGGCTTGACAAATGCAAAGAAGAAATTGACAGTCTAGTTAAGCACAAGGTATTCGAAATTGTTGATTGACCCAATAACAGAAATGTCATAAAGAACAGATGGGTCTTTGATATCAAGTCAGATGGTCGGAAACGATCTAGACTTGTTGCCAGGGGATATTCTCAAGTGGAAGGAGTGGATTATGACGAATTGTTCTCTCCCGTTGTCCATTATGAAACAGTGCGAGTCTTACTTGCACTAGAAGATTGGGAACTAGAGGTGCTGGACATAAAAACTGCCTTTCTATATGGCAAATTAGATGAGGAGATCTATATGGAAGCTTTGTCAAGGATAGCAGCAAGGTTTGGAGGTTACGCCGATCTCTTTAAAGCCTGAAGCAAGCTGGTTTGTCCTGGTGGTGCACTTGTACAAAGTTGATGACCCAGGATCTAGGCTTCAAATGTTGCGCTTCAGATGCCGGCATATATGTTTACAAAGAAAACAATAAGACTGTAATTGCAAACATCTATATTGATGATGCATTGTTCATGGGAAATGACAAAGAACTTGTCATGCACAAGAAGCACAAATTTATGCAATGTTGGGAATGCCACAACTTGGGCGCAGCACAGGAGTTCTTAGGCATGCACATTTGGCGTGACAGATCTAAGCGGTATTTGACCTTATATCAGTCAGAATATCTTAAAAGATTATAAAGCACTTTAAATTAACAAACACCAAAGTAGTGCAAACTCCACTACCGGCAGGATATCAGCCTTCTAAATATGATGTTCCTGTTGATCCCAAAAGACGCCAGGAGTACCAACAAGTGATTGGCTCCTTATTATATCTGTCACTTGGAACAAGAGCTGACATAGCCTACCATGTGGCAAAAATGTCACAATATTCAGCAAATCCTTCTCAGGATCATCTGAACAAGGCTTATTATATTATTCGCTACCTTATAGGTACCGCTGAATATTTTCTTGTCTATGATGGGAACTCCGGAGAAGGCTTCTATGCCAACTCAGATTCTGATCATGCATCAGATCCAGATACATGTCAGTCCCAAACTGGATATATTCTCAAACTGGCCAAGGGAATTGTGTCCTGGACTTTGTATCTCCAGAAAACAGTTGCTTTATCTTCCACCGAAGTCAAATATATGGCTTTAAGTGACTGTTCCAGACAAATCAGGTGGATCCTCAATTTACTTGGGGAAATTGGATTCCTACTGACTGGATTCCCACTTCTCGGTGATAACATGGGTTCAATCTTTATGGCCAATAATCAGGCTCAAAATCGTTGGACCAAACATATCGATGTCCGATATCACCACATCAGGGAAACTACCGAGTCAGGACTTGTGATCCCTTACTATATTCTGACAGATCAGAATGTCACAGATCTTTCAACTAAGAATCTTGCTTGGGTTAAATTCAAACATTGCCGAGATCAACTTGGCATTGAATTCGTTGCTGACTTTGAATAAAGTTTGCAAGAAACTGGATCTCAGGTGAGATTCATGTGCTTTCTTAAGCACATAAGGAATTCTACCTCCACGACCTCAGCAAGGGGGAGTGTTGAATGTATGATGATATCACTCATGATCTTGGTCATATGATAGTATCTTAGTAAGTAGCTTTATGGATGACATCATAGGTCATGCACATAGAACATACTAGAAGGATACTACCATATATGTAATGGATACAGTACTACAGTATATAAGGACTCCAGTAGTACTGCTAATGATAACGACTTCTACTAATCTTTTACCTCCCTCTATCTGCTCTACAAGCTTAACCAGTTGGTGAGTGCTAGTCACTACGCCTCTTAGCTTATATGCTGTGCAACAGTACTTGCTTGTACGGTGTTGCTTTGACAGAACAGAACCCATTTCAATTGCATGGAAACACCTGTGCACACCCCCTCGATGTTGTTGCTCTTGATACTGTTTCATAGGAAATGACAGTACTGACCATAGTGTGAAAGATTTTACCATTCAATGTTAAGAGACTCATACAGCCATTGACTGTGCAAACAATATCTGACCAGCTATTTTCGCTCCTATTGTCAAGAAAAAGTGGTTGTGGATGGGGGGAGCATAATAGTTGGTCTTTCATGAGGGTGTGCTCTACATCTGCTTTGAGCATTCTAATTAAATTTCGTGTAGGCATATGTCCTTAAAGCATCAAGAGTGGGAGACAATTACTGTATATTTTGTGAATGTAATAACTGATGCTTTAAGGACATAAGTCTACAAGAAATTTAATCTTGTAATCCTGTCAGAATAGCACTTCTTCATCTTCAAGTCGGGGACTTGCCGGACTTAACCGGCGCTAAGATATATACCATAATATTTTGGAGATTCAGCTCCTATGCACGGGTTATCATAGAGCCGGATAAGCCCTACAGTGTGACATCCTTCAATGCTGCATAATGCCACTTGCATATTGAACCATTCACGGAGAGTCCAGAACCCGTCCTCAAAGTTATTGACATATGGTGGTGCCAGAAATTAACCGAACAGCATGTTTACCCATATAGCAAGCATCTAAAAGTTTCAAAAAGTTGTAGATATATATTTTCATGACCTGTGAGTTCATTTCTGAAGTCAGTTTATTGCCACATTTAGTAATTTCTGAGTTTATCATGATTTTGAAAGGGTGCTCTGCAGGAACTGACTTTCAGCAAAAATGAGTATCACCACTGAATTCTACATGAAAAACAGCATAGGATAGCATTTTGTTTTATTCAAATTGATTCATGTAATGCTGCTCAATCTTGCTTCCGAAAGTCTCATTTTGGGCTGTTTTGCTCAAAATGCAAAAAATAGCCAACTTGCAGGTAGAATTTCTCCACAATGCATGTATAGATTTATATGAAACAAAATGCTGTCCTATGCTATTTTTCATGTAGACTTCAGTGGTGATACTCATTTTTGCTGAAAATCAGTTCCTGCAGAGCACCCTTTTAAAAATCATTATGAATTTGCCTATAACTCAGAAATTACTAAATATGGCAATAAACTGACTTCAGAAATGAACGAGCAGGTCATGCAAATATATATTTACAACTTTTTGAAACTGTTAGATGCTTGCTATATGGGTAAACATGCTGTTCGGTTAATTTCTGGCACCACTGTAGAATGCCTTGATGCTAGGTATCTGGTGCGCAGTGCGAGATGTAAACTGGCAATACACTGGATGCCTAGTTATGAGGTTCAATCTGGGTTTAATGGCATGTTTCTGACACATTGGTGCCCCCTGAATGTACCCCATACAAATAGCTATCTGAAATATAATGAAGTGTGACCGTCCCACCGTCTACGGTACAGTCAATGATGGGTCCCGTTCCTCCCACTCAATGATGATGCGGGTCACGGTCCTACCATCTATTAAAACGGCCGTGTTTTAGACGGTCGTGACTGTACACGGGTACAGTGGTAGAGCCCCAGACACGGATCTTGTTGACAAATCTAATTACAATTGTAGGTTTTATATTATTCTACAAATTACTACAGCTGTAAGTACTATCAATTATGAATACCATTAATACAGTATGGCGCGCAAACTTCGGGCCCGCCTCCGCTTCCCTCCCCTCCCTTGCTGCGCTCGGGGGGTCCCCCGGGCCGGGAAGTCGTCAGCGGGCACCCTAAAGCCTCATTTGCGCTTATTTTGATAGGCGGGAACCCCTTACCCTAGCCCCAACCCCTAACCGCTAACCCAGCATGTTTGGCAATGCCGGACTAGCTCTCTAATGTTAGGGTTCACCCTTCGGGCGAACCCTAACGAGAGCTAGCCACGGCATTGCTTGGAAATAAAAAAAAGTACAAGTTAATTAATGTTTTACATTGAGGATTGAACACTCGCCGCCGCTAGGTACAGCTTATCTCGCCTGTCAGAGATGCTGACAGCGGATACTGTTATGCCATCAGGCGCATGAATGCTGGCAATGTAATTGAAATATATTACATCACTGTTGTTATATGCACTTACAACTGTAATTAATTTGTAGAATAATTAAAAACCTACGACTGTAATCGTTAATCAACAATCCTGGTGTCCTAGGTTGAGTGGTAAATCCTATGGTACAGACCGTACTGAGTACGGCTGTATCCATATTGGTACAGAGGTCATCCCCGCCAGGATTGCTCAATATCAAAGTAAGGGCTGTAGTCATTGATCATACTAGTAGCTACATTTAGTGTTGCCAATGACTCTGCTTGGAGTCAGCTTGAGCCATAACCGGAGTTAATTTGGAGCCAACCTGTTTTCTATAAATCATTCCCACTCCAGAGGGTTTGCTCTGACTTTGAGCTTTGTATTTCTAGGTAAAATAGCATTTATAACTCACTGGAAGACCTTCTGCAAGGTTGCTTTTAGCACTGCTGTCAAAAACCTTCATGTAGTGCCAAAAAATCTAGCTGTCAGTTGTCGCTTATGGGTAACCAAGGTGAAGGCATCTATTCCAGTGAACTCAGTCATCTTGGCTTTGTGCAATTTTGGCCAGCCATAGGCTCCCAAGCCACTGAAATGGATAGAAAGTCATCCCAAGACAGTATTTTTGGGTATACTTATACCGCAAAAGTAGTTGAATGACTCGAGCCAAAGCAAGTCATTAAAAATCGTTCCGGTTCGCTCCGGACTTGATTTTCGTCCGGAGTCGGCTAAGAGTCGGCGACACAACTGTATCTTCATTTTCATGCTCGCGAACTCATGTTCCAGATGCATACACTGTTCAATAAATCTGTTCAAGTTGTGTGTCATCTGGTCTGAATCAGGTTGGCAGGATTTCATCTTTGATTCCATCCAAAGCCAGCAGAAACTCGGTGCCAGAACCCTTCTTGAATATGGTGCAGATGTCAATGCCCAGGGTGGAATGTATGGGAACCCACTTCAAGCAGCAGCATATAATGGCTATGAATCAGTTGTTGAATTATTTTTGAATGTTGGAGGAGACATCAATGCCCAAGGAGGAGAGTTTGGCAATGCACTTGAGGCAGCAGCATATTGTGGCCATAAATCAGTTGTTGAATTACTTTTGAACAGTGGTGCAGATGTCAATGCACAGGGTGTAGAGCATGGGAATGCACTTCAAGCAGCAGCATATGAAGGCCATGAATTGGTTGTTAAGTTACTTTTAAACAGTGGTGCAAAGGTAAATGCACATGGTGGAGTGTATGGAAATGCTCTTCAGGCAGCAGCATGGTCTTTGAAGAAAAATGCAGCAGTGATGAAGATCCTCCTTGAACATGGTGCAGATGTCAATCCTCTGGGGGAAGAATATGGAGGTGCACTCCATGCTGCAGCATATCGCTGCCAAGAATCAGTGGTAAAATTACTTTTAAATAGTGGTGCAGATGTCAATGCACAGGGTGGAGTATATGGATATGCACTCGAGGCAGCAGCATCTTCATCAGAGGAAAACACAACACTGCTACAAATCCTTCTTGAACATGGTGCAGATGTCAATGCCCAGGGTGGAGAGTACGGGACTGCACTTCAGGCAGCAGCATATGAGGGCCATGCATTGGCTGTTGAATTACTTTTGAACAGTGGTGCAGATGTCAATGCACAAGGTGGAGAATATGGAGGTGCACTTCAAGCAGCAGCATATAGGGGCCATGAATTGGTTGTTAAATTACTTCTAAACAGTGGTGCAGATGCTGATGCCCAGGGAGGGGAATATGGAACTGCACTTCAAGCTGCCACTTTTCAGGGCCATGATGCTGTTGCCAAGATACTTATCAAATATGGTGCAGATATGACTGGCCAGGGTGGAATATAAGCTTCAAGGTGTGCCCCTACCTCTATGGAATAGTATTATATATAGGTCTGTATCCATGCCTTTGTCAATTTTTTTTCACAGATATCTGCTCATCTGTAAGAGTATGAGTTTATATTAAATGCAGAAGGTCGTAACCATCTTTTATGAAACATAATTAAACAGTATGCCAGGGTCAAAATTTTGATCTCCATACAGCCTGAACTGTTGCCTGTGGGAAAAAAACCGACACAGTTTGCCCATTGAGTTGGTGGGCTGCTACAAATACATTGGGGTCCTGTTTACTTCAGCTGAATGCCACATTCTGGCAGGTATCTATGCAGCTAAACCCACTTCAGTCACCTACTAAAAGATACCTACTTAGGCTTAACTTTTGCCTTCCAAGTTGGACCTAAGTAGGGGTAAATGCCTGGCATATTCCACCATGGTAATACCATGGTGGTACTGCCATGGTGGTATTACTGTGGTGGTATTACCGTGGTGGTATGACCATGGTACTACCATGATGGTATTACCATGATACTACCATTGATGAGTTAGATTTGTGCTGGGTATGAAAACCGACCAAACAACAATCACCCCAATCAGATACAATCCAAAAAGTTTAATTTAATGCAAGGAAGAAGGTTGTCAAAGGTTCCCTCAACTACTAATTGATTTGAAGAGAAAAGCACTTGACAGTTGGCACAGACAGTGCAAGATGAACAAGGTTTATATTTGGAGGGAGGTTTTGAAAAGCCAACTAACGTACGACGACGCGCTGAACTAATTGAGGGGGAAAGCAAACACCAAAGCCTGGGTCAAGTACGCCGACTCAACAAACGACTTTGCGTATCCATGGTGAAACACCAAAGCACGGGTCAAGTACACTGACTCAACAAACAACTTTGCGTATCTCGGGAGCCTTTACGTCGCCGCACAATGATACTCCAACTCTCAGGGAATCCCGCGAGTTACCTAGAAAGCTTATACAACCGCCGTGCAAGTCACTCGAGTAGGCATTTTTAACACACTCAGTGAAGAGTGGGCAAGGGGTAGAATCTGTTGGTAAAGCTAGGTAACACTCCAAGAAGCTTCCTCCCTAAAAATAGACCAAGCCGACACTTGGGTCCAAGACCTTTCCTAATCAACAACAGGCTTGTCGAGGTGTGCACGTTAGGCTCCACCTGTGGTCCTAAGACTGATGTGACCTCTCTTTGAGATGAAAACCAGGAATGCTCGACTTAATAGCTGGGAAGTAGAATGAACAGCCTCAGTATTATTGAGGTTACAAGAAGGCCACCTGTTTCAAAGGTTGCAGAGGACAATGCAGACGCATCTGAGCATGTACAAATCACTACAGATCCTAAGATAGAACTGTGTTTCAGGTATCAAGTCTAACTTGTCATTCTGAGATAAAATAGCTACCCTTATATACTGAGTGAGATATAATAATTTAATAAAATAGGAAAATGACAGAAACTGAGCAAGATAGGATGAAACAGAGTAAGTAAAATAGAAAAAGATAAAATAATGTCCATATATGCATGTATACTATGGTTTTGCCTCGATGTTTTCCTGCCTCATTTGTTTGTCTTCCTCGACTGGGTCGACTTTTGGGATTTTTGGTCCGAATCAACTCGAGTCATTTGCCTTTTTACAAGGCTCGCCAGTTCCTTTAGCAGAACAGCCCTCGGAAGTATTTCTATGTTTTTCCTCGCCAATGGAAGACTGGTTATTATCCCTAGTTCCACGCGGTCTCGAGTCTAGATGCAGGGTAGCATATGGATCTCGGTAAAACTCTGAGGCTCGGATAGAAACACTCCTTGGTCCTTCCGTGCTCTAGAAGTAGCTACAGCAAGTGGGTCATGTGGCCGCATTGGATTGCTGCAGCTATCTGCCTGGGCGCTTTCCAGCAAGTGTCAACTTTGAGGGCACCCATTATGGTACTTCCTCATCTTGGTCCACCTTGCTTTGTTTAATAAACTTGAGTGTCGTGTAGACTCCTCGGTGAGCTGATCGCGGAAGCAATGCCTCATTAAGACTTCAATCCCTTGGGTATATCCTTTGATGACCTAGCCTAGTATAACTGGTATGTGGGCTCGTTTATCTGCCTCGGTCAGCAACTTGTTATCCAACAAGCTTGCCTCGCTACACCATACCATGCATAGGACTTTGATCAAGGCGCATTCACAAAGTTAAGTATGGTACCATTGCGCGTACTGTTACTCTGCAACCTCTTGGGTAGAATAGGTCCTTGGTAGATTTTAACTATCAGCTCAGGCTCACTATAGTGCTCTTATTGACCATGTTTTGTTACAAACAGAACCTAGGATTATTGGTTCTGCGCAGTTCTAGCCTTAGCCAAAAAATCGGTGTATCACCATGATGGTATTACCATGATATTATCATGGTGGTACTACCATGATGGTATTACCATGATATTATCATGGTGGTACTACCATGATGGTATTACCATGATATTATCATGGTGGTACTACCATGATGATATTACCATGATGGTATTACCATCATGGTAGTACCACCATGATAATATCATGGTAATACCATCATGGTAGTACCACCATGATAATATCATGGTAATACCATCATGGTAGTACCACCATGATAATATCATGGTAATACCATCATGGTAGTACCACCATGATAATATCATGGTAATACCATCATGGTAGTACCACCATGATAATATCATGGTAATACCATCATGGTAGTACCACCATGATAATATCATGGTAATACCATCATGGTAGTACCACCATGATAATATCATGGTAATACCATCATGGTAGTACCACCATGATAATATCATGGTAATACCATCATGGTAGTACCACCATGATAATATCATGGTAATACCATCATGGTAGTACCACCATGATAATATCATGGTAATACCATCATGGTAGTACCACCATGATAATTGGTACTACCATGAGTGGTAATACCATGAGTGGTAATACCATGAGTGGTAATACCATGAGTGGTAATACCATGAGTGGTAATACCATGAGTGGTAATACCATGAGTGGTAATACCATGAGTGGTAATACCATGAGTGGTAATACCTAACCCCTAAGTCCTAATTTATAAATATCAATTCCTGACATTATACTAGTACTAATAAGTTGGTGTACTAGTAACTAATGTAACAGTTGTACTAGTATAACAACTTATTAGGTTTACTAAGCATTACATTAGTTACTGGTGTACCAGCTTATAAGTACTACTAACCATTAGTTACTAGTACAACAATTTCTTAGCACTAGTATAACAATCAGATTAACTACTAGTGCAATAACCTATCAGTACCAACCATTAGATTAGCTACTAGTACTACTCACTATTACATTTGTTACTAGTATACGTACTAGTATAATCATTAGGTTAGTTACTAGTACAAATTAGTAGTGATACCAACTAAGCGCTACTAGTGTGACTTAGTACTATATTTACTGGTCCTAATACCAGTACTATTAAAGTATGACATTACTTATATACATGTAACTACATCTATCAGCACTGATGGGTGCTTATTTTACCAAAAAAAATGTCAGGAATTGAGATTTATAAATTAGGACTTAGTGGTTAGGATTAGGGGTTAGGGCTAAAGGTTAGATGGGTAACAATAGACAAATCAATATACCATGTTTGAAGAATACCACTCATGGTAATACCACCCATGGTATTACCACCCATGGTACTACCACCCATGGTATTACCACCCATGGTACTACCACCCATGGTACTACCATCCATGGTATTACCCCCCATGGTATTACCACTCATGGTATTACCACCCATGGTAATATCATGGTAATACCATCATGGTAGTAGTACCACGGTAATACCACTACGGTAATACCACCATAGTAGTACCACCATGGCAATACCACCATGATAATGTCATGGTAGTACGCTAAACAACTTCCACGATCCTAAATGAATTGAGAAGCTCATCAAGCAATTGATACAATCATGTGAAGCTTCCATTCACATGTCGCTGCAAACACAGGTTCATACACACTTCCTCCGAAATTGAGTTGAATACAATGATCAAGATCATCAGCAATTAAACATGCCCACCTTGACCTTGAGGCCATACCTTTCTATCATCACTGTGCCTAAGCATTGTCATGCATTTACACACTTAATTGCCCCATCCCATGCGCTGTCCACTGAATGCCTTTGCTATACAGAAAGGTACCATCCTTCTATTCCTTGTAAATGGAGGTTATGTCAGTTCTGTCCAATGGGAATCAAAGATGAAATTATGAATGCTATGCTCTACTAACATGCACAGGGAGCAGCACTTTACTATATCTTCGCCACCGCTTCCTAGAGGATGTATTTGGGAAAGTACCTGCTCAAAAATGACCTACTTGAACTCATCCTCTCCGGATTTCCTGCAGGATATATTATTTAGACATCAAACTCTTCCCCTAGTGGCTAAATTTATATACAATGTCCTATGTATTTTTGTGGGCAAGGAAGCCTGGGTCCCGGCACCCGAACTGTACCAACCTCTACATACAGGAATTTAATATGGGTAATGCTCTCGTGTGCCCAGATATATGGTTTGTTCGATGCGCCGAACTGCTTGCTTTCGTGTTTAATGTGAGCATTGCGAGCCGGGCAGTCTTGACTGCCTCCCACAACAACGTGAGCATTGAGCAACCGCGGCACACATATAGGCGCTATGTGTGTTGCGCGGAACCAGGCTGTTTGCTTCTCAAACCGCGCCGGTTTACCTACCCACCTACCTTGCCCCTGACCATACTTATTTGCCAGTCGCCGACACATCGTTCTGTTAAGCTTCGATCTCGTCAAAGTCAGTGACAAGGAATCATTAAATGATCAAGCTAAAGTCCAAAGGCTACGTATGTTTTCGGTAAGTGAACTGTTCCTTTTTCAAACTTTTTTGAACCACTCCTTTAACGGAAATGGGACATTTTCAACTTTCATTGAAATTTGTTCTCGACAGTTTGAAGCTGTCTGAAAATTGCTGGCACTGAGATGGAACTCTAGTATGGATGATAAGGACTGCTCTCGACATATTACCGTGACTCTGAACTTCCAAATAAACCATCGAAGCAGAAGTTAGCTAAGGTCCGATGTGTTCAAGATCTTCATGCTTTTTCCTTTCCTGATCATATCTA
Source organism: Gymnopus androsaceus JB14 (assembly GCA_009733575.1). NCBI lineage: Eukaryota > Fungi > Basidiomycota > Agaricomycetes > Agaricales > Omphalotaceae > Gymnopus > Gymnopus androsaceus. Next base: position 115,918 of record ML769609.1, read on the forward strand.
TCCGACAAGACTCTATATAACTTTAGTCCTGTTATACAGTAGTACAATCAACAGTGTGACTTACTTTTCAGGATAATCTGCAGAATAGGTGAAAAAGCGAGGATATACTCTTCGTTCCAAGCCGTCGGCGCACTTTATGACAATCCCATATTTGTACGCATGGATGAATTCATCGGTGAGGAGAAATTCCAGACAGCATGCATAAGCTCACGACGGCAGTGTGTCAAAATTGAACTCTTTTGAGTTTTCCATTTTGCATGAACTGTCTTAGC